>PVKE010011977.1:0-39194 GCA_004027555.1 Craseonycteris thonglongyai | reverse complement strand
CCCCTAAAGTTTGCCATGAAATATCTTGCTTTTATTATTATTTTTGCATCGCTCTAGTATACTGGTAGCCTTTGGAAACAAATGGTATCATTCTGTTTATAGCAATTTGTCTTTAGTAGTGGTATTCCCATTTACAAAATACAGTAATTTTTGATCTCTGAAAATGTCAAATCCTAGAAAATAGCATTCCTATGTGTGAAAAAAATTATTACATACTGATCAACGTATACATTTCTGTTATAGTAGGGTTAGAGACAAGTCCTGTTTAGAAATAACTCCAAAAACAGTTTATATGTTTTACTTTCACAGTGAAAACCAGTCAGATTTGCTTCAGCCTCAAAGAGTGTGTTTATGTAAAATTAAATGACTCTGAGTTGCACTTTTTATTTTTAATGGGTTAAACCAAATTTTGAGATGGTGCTTTATCTTTAAATGCTTTGTTCCTTTATATATTTATATATATTTATGCTGTTTTCCTTTGTATATGTTTATAATTTCCTTTTATATACATTTTTTCACATCACTTTTTTTTTTTAAGATTATGCATTATAGTCACCCTATATTACATCCATAGTATGTGTGCCTAATTACAGGAACAGCTGTTGTCATTTAGAGAACTTAAAAATATCTAATTATTATTTATATACTATTTTATTTCACCTCAAAATTACCCTATGGTATATTTAATCCCAGGGCTTTGAATTAAAAAAAAAATGTTACTTTGAATATTCTTTTGCTTATTTGGGTACCTAAATATGTCAAATAGTATGCTGTGTTCTGGGAAAACAAAAATAAATTCCTTACTTAAAATGTACTCAAAACTTCATGGAAATATTGAAATATAAATAACATTGATTCATGTGATAAATAAAACCATGTGATAAAGAGGTATGGGAACATAGAGGAGATAGAAATTCATCTAGAAAATTAGAGAAACTTCATAGAGGAGCATATCTTTGAACTGTGTATGAGTATAAAAAGGAAAAAGCATATGCAATACAGAAAGGAGGTGGGGGATGTCCATGTTGCAGTCATATATACTATTAATATATGCAAAAGTAAAAGGTATAAAAGACCGTGGTATGATTAGAGAGAGGAAACTAGCATACATAGATTCTGTGAGGTGAGCACATACAGATTAAGTAGGCAAAGTAAATCAGGAATAGATTATATGTATCCAGAGCTTGGGCTCAAGTCAAAGGTTTTTGCAGATAAATCCTGGAAAGCTGATAGGTTAACATGCAGAAGTCTATTGGTGGAATTGTTGCATTCAAGGAACAGTGTTTTTGTTTAGTGGTGGGTGACGGTGTTTTGCTGTGCAGTTTGTTGGGAGCTCAGATGAAGATGATTCTGCCATATTCAACTCTTTGGATATTGACATCTCCCCAGCAGAGGGAGTGAAAAAGAGACAGGAGAGGAGAGGACTAGAGGTTTTCACAGGAGGATTTATTCAAGAGCTTACAGTGCAATCAGAAGTCCAGATATGAAAAGGGCAAACCAATGAGATTATTAATTAGAGGTTTTTAATAGCCAGTGAGAGGGCTGTTTAAGTTGTTGGAGTAGAAACTAGAATTCTGTGATTTAAGGAAACAGTGAGAGAATCCTATATAGAAACAAAGTATTGCCTCTTCCAAGAAACCTGGAGAAGGAAAAACCAGAGAGGCAGTGACTTGAGGGAGAACAGGGTTGAGATAAGGTTTTATTTTGAATTTTTTAGAGACTAGCAGATATTTGGACATGTCTGTAGGATCAAGGGAGGAAGCCAATGGCAGAGGTTTGAAATATCCAACAGACAGAATAATTGATGGAGCAATGCTTTAGAGGAGAAAAAGTTGCAAACATAAGTAGGGGCATCAGCTTTAGAAAGAAAATGTCGATATCTTCTTTTGGTGAGGCAAAAAGAAAGAAAAGTTTAAAGAATACATGCATTTGAGGCCAGAGGGAGTGTGACTCAGAAACTCAAATTCTGTAGTTCTTTTTCCCAAAGAAGTAGGAAAGGCAAGGTCTTCTGAGGAGAGTGAGAAAAGAATGAGGGAGTTGATGGCTAGAGAAAAAGGCAAGTTTTGAGGATACATGGCTAAGATTAGAAGGCGGCAACCATGATTGTGTGAAGAGGTTTCCATACATCATTCAAGGCCCAACCAGGACAGAAGTTACATCATGTCATGTATCTTGAGAAAAAATTATCTCTTTAAAGCTACATGCTTTAGCGTCTGCTTTCCCAGAGACTGTATAAGTTTCCTACACTTACTCTGGGTCCAGCATTCTTCATGGAATCCTTTAGGAAGGCAAACAAATTTGTTTACCATAATCTTCCAGTCAATCAAATTTGAAATGCCCAATAGGCAAATGAGAATAACCTTGGCTAGTTTCCTGTTTTCTTTCTTCTTCAAAATGCTTATTTGCAGATAACTCTTGCATCCTGACTAAGGTGGAGGAGGAAATTCAGGTCTGTTTCTCAAATCCCATGATTTCATGTTTTTTTTGCATATGCATTAATAAAGCATTAATGATCCCATTCCATGCACACTTACAACACTCATTTTTTTCAAGATCTTGACTTACTAGCTCATTCTTAAAAAAAAAGAAAGGAAAAGAAAAATCTCAAAAGCAGTGCACGTTACCACTCGGGATGCTGAGCTGAGGAAGGAAATTGACATGGATAAAATTGGGACTGCAGTGGGTAACTTTGATTCACCCTTAGCTTGGTCCTTAGAGGGGGTGGGGTGGGGTGGGATTCAGACATTTATCATGTAGTCACAGAGCCATAGTCTGGGAAATAGTTCACATAATTACCAAGAGAGTCCAAGCCAGTGTTTATACTGCTGGGGTTGTCCTAATGAAATGCCATAGACGGGATGCCTTAAACAACAAAATGCATTTCCTCATGGTTCTGAAGATTAGAAGTCTTAAGATCCAGGTGCCAGCGGGGTTGTATCTGATAAGGACTCACCCCTTGGCTTGTAGATGGCTACCTTCGCTGTGTTCACATGACTTTTTCTGCATTGCATGTGTGTGGAGAGTCAGTGAGTGAATCCTATGGTGTCTTTTTCAAGACCCAAATCCTATGGGATCAGTGCCCTGCCCTGTGACCTCACTGAAAAGTAACTATTTTCTTAGAGGCCCCATCTCCCAATAAAGCCAAACTAGGGGTTAGAGCTTCAACTTATGAATTTTTGGGAACACAAACATTCAGTCTATAACATCAGCCACTGGAGCAGGGCACGAATCCCCAATGAAGGCAGTCATCAGCATAAAAACATAGTATCACTGTGATTTCATAATTCCACTTTCAACTGGGATCCTGGTTGGTCTTCAGGTCTATAAAGATGTTGCCAAGATACACAAAGAATGTCATGACTTCATTCAGGAAGCTCTTCCAACAAAGAAAAAGACTTCTCAGTAGAAGGTCATGAGCATTTTATGAGACACAGTTACCCCCAAACTGGTGAGGCAAGGGCTACTGATATAGACCTCTTTTTTTTTTTTTTAAGATTTATTTTATTGTTTGAGAGAAGGTGAGAGAGAGAGACAGACAAACAGAAGGGGGATGGGCCCAGAGCAGTCTCCATAGTTGTACATCATTAGTTTTTTAACACAGTTTCATTCCATACAGGTGGATGTGGGGTTGTGTGGGGCGGAATTCAACTGGGGGCCTCCCTCATGGGAGGTGAGAACCTTTGCTAGCATCCTGGTGGTTACCAGTTGCACTGCAGTTCAGCGTGTGGGTTTGCACAGGCTGGGGCCAGAATTCTATCCCCTGATTTTGTGGTTGCAGGACAAGCACTCAACCTGTTGACTATTCCAGCATCCCCTGGAACTCTTGAGATCTGGACTGACTAGACTTGGATGGGTTTGCACTTAGTCACTTTAGCTGGCAGGAAGGGCTGACACATCCTCCATAACTGTCTGCTGAGGATGGCTATGCTGCTTTCTCTTAGTGTATTCTCCACTTCTGAGAAAATATGGGAGAAAGAACGGGAAGGTTGAAAATTGAGTCAGCATGCTTAAGGCCAAACAATTAGCCAATAATAGCAATAGGACTAAAAGCTAAGCCCCTAACTTTCCAAGTATCATACTTCCTCTACTGGCTTGCTATTGCATTTTAACTGGAAAGTGGAATTTGACATTGTCTAAGGGGAGCAGAGATCCTATCTCTGTTTATGTCCCTAAATGACTATTTGAGACTTAGAGTATGAAACAGCTTCTGGGATGTTGATAATAAGAGCGCACAATCTTGGAGCACTTAGGTGCCACATACTTTCCATGAATGATATCATTTAATCCCCCAAACAACCCTGTGCAATAGGCACTATTACTGTTTTCATTTTATAGAGGAAGGAAGAAAGGTTAAGAGGAGAATGAGGTGCCGTAGCAAAGAAGTAGCAAATCTGAGATTCAAACCCAGCTTGACTGAGGGGAAAAGAAAAGATTATGACTAGGAGCCAATAGGCCCTATGCCTGTTAGAAACTAGTTGTTCTCATAGAGAAGAGGGGTTTAATTAATTTTTAAAAAATATTTATTTTATTATTTTTGACAGAGACAGAGAGACAGAGACAGAGAGAGACAGAAGAGGGAGGGCCTAGAGCGGTCTCCATAGTTGTACGTCATCAGTTTTCGATATGGTTTTGTTCCACACAGGTTGGCAGGGGTCTCCCACATGGGAGACACACCCCCTCAGGCCAGGGGCTGAACTGGGGGGTGAGAACTGAACTGGGAGCCTCCTGCATAGGAAGCGCACCCCAGGTGAGCATATGGGTCCCCACGGGCCAGAACTGGGATTCGATCCTCGGTCCCCAGGGCTGCAAAGTGAGCGCTTAACCCACTGAGCCATCCCGGCTTCCTGAAGAGGGGTTTAGTTTAGATATTTACTTGGTATCTTTGCAACATTTAATCTGTGCCCATATGTCATTTGACCATAACCATCTAAAGGTGATGCACATTTTCCTAAATTATAGATAAAACTAATAAAAAGTTTTATTTTATTTTTTCCTTTTTATGGACGAATTTCAGAAACACACAATTTGCGAAGGCAAAATTAGGAGGCCTTCTCTAAAAGAATGAATGATTCAGAGTCCCATGTGCCTGAAATGATGTCCTGATTCAAAAAAAAAGGCAACTGAGACTTAAAGAGAATAGAGGCTGAGATGCAAGACCTAAAATTACTCATTACCCAAACTCAGTGAAACATCACGTGGACAATTGGTCTCTTTTCCTCCCCAACTTAGAGAGTTTCAATTATCCCTAGAGCCACACGGACCTGCTGTGCTAAGTAATAGTCTCAGAAATTCAAGACTTCTCATAGCCCATCTTCACTGCATGATTTGCTAAAACCAGGTTTGCTCACTCACTGAGATGAACTAAGGGAAATAACACTCCTCATTTTTAAGATTGCGAACAACCAACCATGCTCTCTGGGCAATAAGCAAAGAAGCCTTAACAGACATAATCAGTTGAGTATTGCAATCAAATACAACTTACAAGAAATTATCTGACACCTAGTTAATGAATGCTTCCTCATTATGTGGCTGCATTGTAATTTGACCTGAATGATGAACAGTTTGTGTAAATTGCTATGTTTATTAGCAATGGCTTCCTCTTCGTGTTTTTATGGCACTTAAAAGTTTACAATGCATTTTACAAAAGATTATCTCATTATCTCACATGAGAAGCTCTAACAAGCTCAGTAAATGTTCATTTAATTTAAGTCACTCAGAAAGAACCATATTAGAAAAGCTGGGTAGTAATTACTAACTTCTTTTATGGATGAGGAAGCTGAGGCTCACTTATAGACACGAATGTACTTTTTCTGTGGGCCAAGGTATTGGCTATCTGGTGATGGCTGCTTTTTTTTAATGCCATGGAATCAAACAGCGTTTCTGAAGGTAGGAGCATCAGTACTGGGCAGAGGTGGAGAATGGGAGTATGGGCAGGGCTAAGTTAAAAAGGTGGCTTCTCAGATGGCCCTCTGAAGTTTAGTTTCCTTTATCACCTTCAAGGGGGCACATCCTTCATTTCTTGAGGCAGCTCTTTATGTTGCTTGAGGTTTTAGAGAGAAAGGGAGACATGGGGGTGAGGGGAGGTGCAGGAGGGAGAGATAGATACAAAGCATATGCTTCTCAGAAGATGCTGGCTGCCCGTTAGTAGTGAAAAGAACATTGTGTGTTTGTATTGTGCTTTGTGTTTTTTAGAACCCTTTCTTTAGGTCAATGGCAAAAGTTCAATCAGCTTATCACAGGTGGCTTTTCATGACATGGACACTGCCTAGCCCCGGGATACTAGCTCCCCAGTTAAACAAAACAAACGTACAACAGAACGTGAAGGGATCAAGCTCTTGTGTGTTTCCATCACCTTGGACAATATGCTGTCCCCTTTGCCTGGACTGCCTCTCTCCTACTTTATCCAAAGGCTTCAGTTCTTCTTCTTTGATCCTCAGACATGAGTTCCCTGGGCTGATTTTATGTAACACTGTTCCAGGGCTCTGTCCTAGGGCTGTTACATCTGAATCTCAGAGGAGTGAGCTTGGGTATCTATAAACATTTCTCTACTTGATTGTGGTGCCTGGGAGAGTTGAAGGTATCTTTTCACGTCTCTGACTATCCCATTAGATCTGCAGTTGTTCAAGACAATGGAGCATTTTATTCAAATTTGTATTCTTAGAGCCTAGTATGGTCAGACTCCTTTACTAGGTTTTCATTTGTCTCGGAAACAGAACTGGTTGGGCTTTCCTGGGGATGCTGGAGTTTCAAATGCCTCTGAACAAAGACACTTCTGTACTGGGCCTTCGTATGAGGGGGAACCCCCCAAAACCTGGACTTTGTTTATAGGAAATTGGGCATTTATTCTTACATGTTGAAACTTTAATCACCTCCAAAGTACTCTCCGTTTGATGCAATACAC
Organism: Craseonycteris thonglongyai; assembly: GCA_004027555.1. NCBI lineage: Eukaryota > Metazoa > Chordata > Mammalia > Chiroptera > Craseonycteridae > Craseonycteris > Craseonycteris thonglongyai. The sequence goes on along the minus strand of PVKE010011977.1, from coordinate 32,293 downwards.
CTATCGAGATGCTTTTTCCACGGCTCCAAACAGTTTCTGAACTCATCGATTTTGATGCCTTTCAGGGCTCTTCGGTTTTTTTGTTTGACTTCTTCCACATCGGCAAAATGTTTTCCTTTGAGGACTTTTTCATCTGGGTAAACAAATTTAAAAAAGTTACTCAGGGCCAGATCGGGTGAATAGGGCAGGTGGGGCGTGGGGGTCTTGCCATTTTTGGTGAAAACCGACTTAACACTTAGCGCATGTGGGCAGATGCATTGTCATGCTGAATGCTGTTTGTGCACATCACCAATCATGAAATGGGCAAACGTGTCCAAAGAGTCTCAGAAAAAAAAATTCACTGAAGTTGAACACAGCCTCTCACAACACCACCAACTGGCACACTGATGCAGATGGGTTCCTAGAACACTCACCTAACAGGGAGTACTACAAGGAGCCCGCCCTCCCAAAGATAATTCCATATTTTGACCCCCACCCCCCACCCCCGCATATAAAGCTGCTAAATAAGCCAGTGCTCCACCCCTGGCAATGTTGGGTGGAGCCTTCTGTTTCCCTCTTCTGACTTTCTATGCTCAGTCTTTTTGGTCTCCTGAAAAGCAGTGTGCTTCCATGTTGGCTCTTGCCCTCTATCTAGTCCTGTCACTTACTATCCAGTGTCCATGGTTGCTATGAGTAATTGATGATGGCTCTGGTTTACACTTGGCTTGAACGTGACCTCAGAATCTTTCTCAACCCGGAAACTCAAGACACCATTTCAAATAAATCAGAGTAGGTATATGAGTCAAGATCTATTTGTGTTTCCTGATCCAGACCCTTGAATTGATCACAAAGATTAGGGTCTGCTATTGTGCCTGGTCAGTTTCCTCTGGTATTGAACTTCCAGTATCTCCCTGCTTTAACACTACATTTACAGAAAAGAAATCTTCCCATGTAAGTATATATAGATATACTGCACTCAAGTTTTAACATTTGTAATCCTGTTTCATAGTATGAATGTACCTTAGTTTAGGCTGCTATATATCCTCTATTGTTAAACATTAGGTTGTTTTCTGTTTTTCACTATGAAAACAATGCTTCCATAAGCATATTATGCATATATTTCCATGCACACAGATAATGCATTTTTTAATAATGCAATTTTTAATTTTAATTTTTGAAAGTGTATTTTTCAATTACCATTGATATAAAATATTATATTAGTTTCAGGTGTGCAAAGCAACATAGTGCTTAGACATTTATATACATCACAAAGTGATCACCCCAGTAAATCTGACACTGTACATAGTCTTACAATATTATTTATCTTTATTTTACAAATATTAATTTTGTGGGTTTTATTACCTAGAATTTATCTTAGATCTTCCCATAATTGAAAGGTGATAATCCATTAAGAATAATAGTTTATCGCACATAATTTTAGGGTTAATTTCTAATAAAGATTTTTGGTGATTGAATTCTCAGGTTGCTTGAGGTCACAAAAATGACCAGAAATTTCCTTGGGGATACTATTTCATTTCTGTCATTCATCCTGATAAGACACACTGAACTCTATTTAGACACTTTTTTTTTGATGACCAAAGTGAGCTGTGTGTTCAGTTCCAACATTTTGAAAAAAAAAAAAAATTTTCAAGTAAAGAATAGCGTAAAAGTTTGTTACTCAAAATGTAATGTTTAAAAACATGTTGAAAGGAATATAATTTCATTTCCTGCAAGTTTTCTGGGACTAACAAGACAGCTGTCTGTAAATAAAAAGTTATCAGAAAAACGAACAAACATTTACTAGTCTCTTTTGATATACTATTCAAAAATTGAGGCAGTCAATTTGGTTACTAATGGGTGTTAAATTTTCTTTTAAATTTTCTGCCAGTACCAGAGTCAGGTCAGTGAGGCACCTAAGGAACAATATTTCCCAAAGCATGCCCCTGGTCTACAATTGAACGATGTGATAGGGAGCACCTCCTTGCAGTTCTCACCTTAGTCCTGGCCCTGGTAGCAACCAACTGAGACGGATAGCTGATAGATCACTAAAGACCATTTTTGACATTAGATCACTGTGTAATTTTTGTTGTAGAATTCAGAAGGGGTGCAAAGAAATGACTGCCATTGCTAATCATGAAGCTGCTATGTTTAGGAACAGGTTTCTTCATGGTTACATTTAAAAAATGAAAAAATAGGGGAAGCCAGGATGGCTCAGTGGGTTAAGCGCTCACTTTGCAACCCCGGGGACCAAGGATTTAATCCCGGCCCTGGCCCGTGCGGACCCATGTGCTGAACTGGGGAGTGCCCCCAGTTCAGTTCTCACTGGGGTGAGACCCTGGCCCAGTTCCTGCCCTGTGCAGCCCCGCGCCCACCTGTGGAACGAAACTATGTGGAAAAACCAATGGTGTGCAACTATGGAGACTGTTCTGGGCCCTCCCCCTTCTCTTTGTCTCTGTCTCTATATCTCTTTCTCTCTCTCTGTCAAAAACAATAAAAATAAATCTTTAAAAGAATACATATAATGTTAACACTGAATGCCTGCATATTTCAGTAACAACTCATAATCAGTCAGGGATAAATGGACACATTTTTATACAAAGCTCTGGATTAGTTTCCTATAGACACAGATTTAGGGGCTGAAAAATGCTCAGACTCAGCATGTTATAGTCCTGGAGGTTAGAAATCCAAAGAGTCTTTCAGGGCTCAAATCAAGTTGTTCCTCAGGGTTGTGTTCCTTCTAGGAGATAGTCCTTGTCCAGCTCCTAGAGATCATCTGCATTTCTTCTTCATGACCTCCTTATCTTCAAAATTCCAATTTCTACTTCTGTCATTACATCTCCTCCTTCTGACTGACGCTTTTTGCTTTCTCTTCTACGGACCCTTGTGATTATATTGGGTCCAGCCTCTTGGCTTCCCTGGGCCACACTGGAAGAAGAAGAATTGTCTTGGACCATACATACAATACCTTTACAATACCCGATGAGCTAAAAAAAATACTATTAAGGTCATAGAAACATCTCATAATGTTTTAAGAATTTGTGTTAGGCTGCGTTTAAAGCCATCCTGGCTGCAGGTTGGACACACTTGACCTAGATCATCCAGGATAGTCTCCCCTTATTGAGAGCCTTAATTTAATCACACCTAGAAAATCATTTGATCATGTGAACTAATCTGTTCACAGATTCTGAGGATTAATATATGGACATTTTTAGAGGTGGGCATTATTCTGTCTGTCACAAGCCCCTTCCACCTCATTAAGAGTTTCATTTTCAATGGCAATATTTATATTAAAATTATGTATTATAATATGAACATTTTTCTGTTCTGTAAAATTAATTTTGTACAAATTATAAGTTTTAACATCTCAATCCAAAGAAATACATTTTGACAATTAGAATCTTATAGTTACATAAAACTTCAATAAATCAAATATATACTATATAAGTTTTTCTTACAGCCTAGTATGATAGAATGGCAATATAGCAGCCTTTTAAATATAAAAATATGCTAACACAAGGATAACATTCCACTCATGTGTGGAATACATATATATAAATTCAAAAGCAAAGGAAATGGTAAAACATTTAAATGTTAAAGAAAACCTATTTCATGTAATATATAAATGGATAAAGCATGTTAGATCTTAATTAGTATTTAGATTTCTTTGAATACTATATTGAAAGCACAAAAAACCTTTTATTTTATAATATTAATGTTTATGATATGCCAGAACTTATATACTTTACAGTTATTTGATTTTACGAATGGAAACTTTTAGGTGAAAATATAAAAGTGTATGAAAGGCTACATAATTTTAAAATCTTTTATAAGACAAACAGATGTTTGTAGCCTGAAGTTCTTATGTTCTTCTGAAATATTGTTCCAGGTCAGGAGAAATCCATCAGTACCAGAGATTTTTGCAAACAGATTTTGATGTATAATTAGTACATAACCTGTTTTCAATCTCTCTACCTGTCCTTATCTATAGGTAGTAGTAATAGCACTCATTTTGTTTCCAGGATTTTTGTCAATGCCAAATGAAACAAGCTGTCTAAGTTTTTTGTAAATTATAAAGTGCAACACACAATATAGTTGTCAGTGTTGCTTACGCGTATGTAGCATTAAGTAGCAACAGGCTTTTCTTGCACCCTTTCTTTTGGAGACAAGTTGGCCATGAACCTGCTTATGAGATCAAAAAATCAAGTAGGAAATCCTGACAGATGTTCCTCTTCTCACTCATTAAATCCTCCCCAAGGGATATGTGTAATGAATGGAAACCACCAGTGACTGTTGACCTAGTTGTAAAAGTTCAAGTCTTTGGACATTTCTGTTTTACACAAAACTTTCAAAGAGTGCTTTTAAAGGTTGCACTGAAATATGCCATCCTTACCCCTTCATCTTCATGCCGCTGACGTCAGAAGGACACTAATAATAGCTTTGTGAAGGGGAACTTGCTAGACAGGCATTGGCAATGATGACTTGGTGGTAAAAACTAATGATTTTATCAATTCTAGGGAAGACTAGAGCTTCCACTGGTTGTCATCCTTTGGTAAAGCGAACGGTGTTTCTCATGGTAATGTAGGGAATAAACATGGGGGAGCTGCCTGAATAGGGAAATGGATTGACATTTCAGTATGACCTGAGTTGTGTGTTAAAGAGTGGCTTTGTCAAGTTAAAATGTGTCATTTTTTTTAAAAATATTTTTATTTATTTATTTATTTTTGAGAGAGAGAGAGAGAGAGAGAGAGAGAGAGAGAGAGAGAGAGAGAACTGAACTGGGGGAGCTCCCAGTTCAGCAAACGGTTCTGCACGGGCCGGGGCCGGGATTCGATCCCTGGTCCCCGGTGCTGCAAAGTGAGCGCTTAACCCACTGAGCCATCCCGGCTTCCCCTGTCAAGTTAAAATGAATGGCAGGTCAAAGCAAAAATTACAAGCTCTTTTTCATTCAGAATACATATTAAATGTTCTCTCAGAATTTAAAAGGTCCCAAAAGTATTAGCCAGTTTAGGTAACAGAGACAAGCTTTCTTTATAGGGTTTGTATTGGAAATGTGGAGAAATGGCAAGTTCCAATAAACTTTGCAAAGGCATTCTTTGCCGTTCAGTTTGTTGCTTTTCATCATTTTCATGTCTTAGTTCCTTACATATAGGACTGCTTTGTGCAATATAAGTGGTTCCAACTGGAGTTCATGAGAATCTAATTTGGTTTCTCCCAATTTATTCACTAAAATTTGGTTCAGCCACTTTAGTTCTCTGATTTCCATGCGTACACTTCCAACTGTTGGGTCAGATCAGTCATTTTTTAAAATACCAAGCTACATACAAATGATGACCACAGCCCTGCACAAACTGCTCCCGTGCTGGGTCTGAGCTTCAGAGAAGGCCCAGTGCTGATTTTATAAAGAGAAAGCTGTCATGAGCAGAGAACTGCATTAACTTCACCATTTGCTTTGTCACTCCAGAAAGCTATCAAAATGTCCGTGGGTGAGATGGATCTTACTACAGAACTAAACCTGAAAGTGCTCTAATGAATTTAAAAAAATATAGCACTTGAGTGTGAAGTGGCAGACAAAGGAGACAGGTGTCCAATGAGGAGACTGAGGACCAGCCCTGCAATGTGATTTCCCCAAAGCATGTTGGCCTATTATCTTGTGAAAGAAAATGCCGAACATCCAAAGAAGCTGGAAAGCTCCTCCAGGTGGTGAGGAGTTGACTGGCCTGACGCTGGGCAAGTTGGATTAGAAGATGAGAGAAGGTACAACAGCACCGCAGAAAAGAAAGAAGAAAGTGGAACTCTCGAGTCCACCTTCAGGATTCATCCCAGGAAGACTTGCTGAATCTTCCACCTCTTTATTAGCCGAAAGCCATCAGGCAAGAACTGTGTGAATGCTACAGTAAGAAATGCTGGGCAGATAAAAGCCTGATTGCTGCAGCAACGTGACTGGACCTGGAGGGTGTTGTGCTGAGTGGAGTCAGTCAGAGAAAGACACATGCCATATGATTTCACTCATCTGTAGACTCTAAGAAAACAAAACCAACAGAACAGAAGTAGACTCACAGGTACAGAAAGCATTTTGATGGTTGCCAGATGGAAGGGGGTTGAGGAATGAATGAGAAAAGGGAAGCGACTAAGAAGTACAAACTGGTAGTTACAGCATAGCCATGGTGGATGAAGTACAGCATAAGGATGTAGTGAACAATATTGTAATAACTATGTATAGTATCAGAAAGGTACTGGACTTATCAGGGGTATCGCCTCAAGTTCCATAAACTAAAATAATATTGTATGCCAACTAATTAGAAAAAAATACATGTAATCAGAAAATAAATAAAACAATGGGAAAAATGAAAACAAACAAAAACCTAAATGCCAAATGAAAACAGAGGGTTATGAGAACCTGTGCTGCATGTGGATGCATTCGGACTTGGGGTGCCAACTTGGGGACTAACTTCATTTGATGGGTTCATGAAAGCACGCTGGATGTGGGGATGATCGCCAAGGGTCACTGTGACCACAGGACCTGCTCCGTCTGAGTTGCCCTGGCCCCAGTTTATGTTGCCCTTGATCCTGAATTTCAAAGACTGCGGCTGCATGCACTTGCATCTGCCACTGGTTTTCCCGACAGCAGGGCAGGGTTGGAACAGTCACTGTGGCTGATTGATGTGGTGGTTGTCAGGTTCAGTTAATTGTGATAAAAAGTCACGTGTCTTTACCTCAAAAAAACAAAAAACAGTAATCATTTGAAAACCCTTGTGCTTTTACTATAGCACAGCATGTAGCGTTATGTATTTCCAGACTCACTAGAACTATCCTGATGGCCTCAGATTTACCAAGTCTTGCCTAAACTTATTTCTTTTCCTGTTATGTCCAAGGAAAAGGTTAACATACACTTGCCAGCTAACTAGCAGATGTTTACAACTCTTGTACAACAATGTTGTCCGTTGTCAATTTCTAGAAACTCATCTACATGGAATACAAGGACTGTCTGGAAAGTATTCCACCTTATATATATGATAGAGTCTTAGCAGGAAGAACATAAATAAGTCTGCATCTTTTGTGCCCAAGAGCCTTCAAGAAAATCCAGCTTTAGGTTCTTTGTTTCTCTGTGTGTCTTCCTTTCTCTGGCAGAAATCCTTGGATAAAGGCCCTGACGTCTATTTCCGTTTATACTGGGCTCTTTGCTCCCTCTGTATTGTTTTCCCTACAAAGCTGGGAGCTTCGAAGCATTGGAAGCTGCTTCCCCTATTACAAAGCTCTGTGGCGTGAAGCCTGACTCATCTTGGCTCTAAGGCTTGGTACACTCTCCTGTACTTCTGTGCTTGTCTCTTCTCCCTGCTCACTCTTCGTTTCTGTCAGACTTTCATGACAGAGAGTCTTAAAATCCGGGTTTGAGTTTATGGAGACAGGGACAAAAGGGGTTCATTCTGTTCAGCTTCAAGGTTCCAGACCCATCTTTAGCCAAGCACAATTATTATCCAAGTGTAAGTCTAGCCAAACAGGCTTGTGTGCTGAGCTTTAGAATCAAAGCCTTGTTATAATCAAATAAGTGTGTTTGCCTGCATGTTAGCCAAGTCATGTCTTTTCCTTGCTGTGATTTTTGTTGTTGTTTTATGATAGTGAATAACTTGAACCTTTTGGCCAAGGTGAAGGAGCTAGTGGAGAAAAAAAGGATACAAAATCAGAAAATAGAGAAAAACTCCTGAAATTAAGTCTCTTTATTTTCCTTGAGATATAATAGAAAAGGTTGGTATTCAGTGAGAACATCCAAAAACATAATTTGAAGATACATGATTCTATGCACAAACGATCTTTCTCCCAAGTACTTTATTTCAAACACAGATACCAGTCCTACTTTTACTCTAGGTCTAATCTCACCCCAACCCAAGAGGAACCTACCTTCATCAGTATTTCCTCATTCTTCCTTTTCCTACTAGCTCCTTCACTTCAACCTCTATGCATGTGCAGGTTAGTCCTAATCCTATAATTGCCACAACAACAAGGCCAAAGGTGTGAACTGGGTGATACCGGAATGTGGCTTAAACTAAAGTGATGCATATGGATGTGACAGTTCAGGGTCACTGGGGCAGTCAAGAGAATGGAGTGGGGGATGAAAAGTGGATATTCAGGAAGCTAAATGTGTGAAAAAATGGCAGGCACTAGAATATTCTGTGCGAAAAGAGCCTGTTGCGTGCTCTCCAGTGTTTTGTCATTTTGATAAGTCAGGATAGGGCACCTACTTCAGAGATCTATGCCGTTAATGGTGATGCTCACTTCTGTGAGGAGCTGGCCAGAAACAAGGTATTTTATCTATCAGTAGAGAGATGTCAAAAAACTTATGGCATATGAAGTGGTCTTTAAGCATCTGAGGTGTTCTGTTAATACTACTTTGAAACCCTGAGGTAAAGCCCCACTTACAGGTCCTTCAAATGGTTCATACAAAACAAGGATGCAGTTGGGAGTGCTGATGGGAGACTGAAATGTGGAGGGAGTTCTTAAAGGAGAGCTCCTTCTGGAACATGGCTCTGCGTCTCTGAGGGAGCCCTTCAGTGTGGGGACTACATGAGCCATTAGCAACACGATTGTACTAACATGAGTATTTATTTGCTTCATAGAGTTCTAAATCACACTCCTTGTGGGTGAGGTCTGAGCCTAACGTATGCCTTGAAAAGATTCACCTGGAAACCTTCAGGAGTGGCCGGGTTAAACTGCTGTTTGGTAATTGTCACTCCTGTGTCACAGTCACTTGAAAGGAAAGAGGGAGGTTAGTGTTGAAAGTTTAGTTTTCATAATCTCCTGGATTGTGGAATTCAGACCTGTTTCCAGAAAGTTCTCAGTTTAACGTCAGATATCTTTAGTGTTCACACCTATTTGTATGGAGGCATCATTCCAGATACTGGGTAACCAAAACAACCCAGAGAACAACTAAGCCCGGGAGGTAGCTGGGACTTCGGTGACCTGCCTGAACACTGGCGTGCTGCTGCTGGCGAGGACTTTGCTCTTGGAGCTCCTTGTCCAGAAAATGCAAATCATACTGATCCTATGGGGACTCTGCCCATCAGCCTGCAAGCAGTTGAATCAGAGAGCTGAAAGTTCTTCCAGGTACCTGCACCAGGTGTTATCCTGCCGTAGACACCAACGGCATGCCACGTTTGCATGGGACAGCAGGACTACACGTTTGCTGGGTGGAGCATTTTCCAGGACAGAGGCCTTCTATTTCTTCTGGCTGGTTGGTTGAAAAGATGGTGCTTTGGGCAAAGGTGATTGCAAACTTAAACTCCCAGTCTGGAAAACACAATCCATTTGGCACTGGATTCGCTCTCCAGAGAATGCCCTTCAGTGCTCTGTGACTGGGCAACCCAGTACTAGCAGAGGCAAATTCTGCAGCCAGGCTGATGGATTCCTCCACAGGTGTGTAGATTTCAGGCTTGTTTATGCCCCTGGGACTCCCTGGTAATTCATCCCTGTTTGTCTTCCTTTTCTATTGCTCACAACACTGCATCATAAGAATTTCCCCCATGCGATTCAATGTGTTTTGAAAAGATCATTTTTCTAAAGGACTACTTTCTATGCCATCATACGGTTGTTTTATAATGTATTTAAACATTCTCTTATTGTTAAGCATGAAGGTTGTTTCCAATTTTTAGCTGTTATGACTAATGTTGCCATGGATACCTGTGTAGCGAATCTTGAACAAATCTCTTACCACTTCTTTACAATAGATTCCTACTTGTAGAATTGCTAAGTAAAAGTCTAGAAAATTTAAATATGTGTGTATACATATGTGTATATGTTTTTGATATAAATAATACATCCCTAGTATATAAAAACATATTGATTCAAATAAACAAATATCCATAGTCCCAAGACTCAGAAATTAATGCAGTTAACATTTTGCTAAATAATCTTTTCATAATGTTTTATGCATATAGTCTCATGAACTTTTCAAAAGGCTCATTATGCATCTTGCCATAATGCTGTCCAGAGGAATATGACAACATAACACTCCTACCTACTGTATTGTAATTAAGTAAATAGGCTGGGAAATAATGTCATTATTTTTATTAGAGTTTGTGCAACTCTAAAAGGGTTGATTATCATTTTGTGTGTTGATTTTTAAAGTTTCTTTTTTGTGTGTACGTGAATTGATCTTCATGATCTTGTCTCTTTCTTTGTCCCCTTCATTTTGTGGGGTAAGTTTATATTAAAATATGTACAAACACAAATAAGAAAATAGCAGTCACTCAAATACCCATCACACAGAATCAACCATTGTTTTTATTTTGGTAAATTTTTTCTCTTTTTCTTATAAGTAGTTTATGTTATACAAGTAGTGTATGAAGACATTGTTACTTTTTAATCTTAGAAAAGCACATTGTACATCAAACTAGCATTCCTTCTTGATTTAACACCTCAATTTTTGTCTCTCTTCTCTACGTAAAGAACTAACACGTGTTTGCAGCTTCAAATTCTAAAAATTATTGCTCTGTCTATTCATCTCTCCCAAGGAGGGTGTACAATATGGTTTTTGTATTTGCATTGTTCTTCAACTCTCCAGTCAATATGCTTTTTAAATCCCCATATTGATGATATTGAGCCACCAGATTTCTTTGAACTGCATATGGTATCTTGATTCACAGTATATGTATGTACAGATTTATTTTTCCTTTTATTGTTGGACATTTGGTCATATGATGATATAAAAAGGAGTGTTGGTTCTCCAAGGGATGAGAAAGTTTTCTTTTTCTTAATAACTACAATAGCAGTACTTCATCAGACTCTCTCCCGCCCCCTCCTGCTGGGGAGTGCGATCCCTTAATGACAGCTCATTGGAGTCAATAGAATTACTTTGTTATTAAACCCGTCCTGCTTCAGTTCTTTAAGATTCAATAATGTGCATTTGGTCACTGTAGTCTCATAGTGGATTCAAAGCCATATCCCCTTTCTCTCCCTCACCCCTGCACCCTGCCCAGCTTGTGGTTGGATTGGAGGCAGAATTGGCTGCCAGTGAATCCTCATTGCCAGCTTGTCTCCACTTTTCCTCTCTCTTCTCCTGCCTTCTGGTGGTGTTGGCCAAGAGGAGAGGGAGCAGTAAAACACACGGTCTGTTTAAGAGCCCAACCCAGAGGTTCTCTCTTGGGTTGGTGATAGCACTTTCCCAGCTTGCTGATTTTGCTGAGGGGGAGTAGCAGCTGGCTTTTCACAGAAGAGCTGCAGCCTCAGCCTCTGTGCAGCAGTCCCTGCAAGAGAGCAAGGCTCAGCCCCTGCCTCCTCTGGCCCCCGAGTTGGGTCTAATGCACCAAGGCAAGCCCTACTCTCCAGACCTCTGGGATTGGGGAGCGGCAGGGGACTGCCAGTGGCCCCAGCTGGCTATCCCTCTGTGCGATCCTGTAGCAGTGTCTCCCTGGTATCAAGGCAGAAATGTAACAGGAGACAAAACATCAGTCTCCCCTTGTTGTACCCATTGCCATTCTGTCCCCAGTGAGTCTCATGGCCCTTCCTTTCCTGGGTATGGAAACTGGAAAAACCTCTCACCAGACACTCTTTTCTTCCTCCCTGTTCTCCTATGACCACGGAGCAGGAGGGGACATCATGAGTCAATTCTACTACGATGTCACCAGGTAAGCGCCAGGGGGCGAGGGCTGGCCCCTACATTCAGTAGTTCTCTTTACCTAGAGAATGAGAGGCACTTCATGTCTTATGTTCTCAGCTGTGTACTTTATGTTCTAGGAACATAAAAGGGAAAACCCCATTTTATACCTCAGAGGATTTTTTTTAAAAAGTTGTATGTGAGTTTTTATTGTTCCACACACTGCAGTTCTGAACATCCTTGTACCAACCAGCTTGTACACACCTGTGAATACTTGTGATGGAAGAAACTGGAAAAGGGCCTGCGAAGTCACAGGGCATGCACGTTTTCAGCTTTACTAGAAACTGCCAAATTGCCTTTCAAAATGGCTCTATTGATTTGTACCCCCACAGCACTATAAGAGATTATTTCTCCAAACACTCATCATATTTGACATTACAGGCTTTTAATCTTCTAGGTGAAAAGTAGTACCTCATTTTCAGTTGACCTGTTTTTTTTTTTGTGTTTTTTTTTGTCTCTATGAATATCTTTTCATTGACCCCTCTGCCCCCCCTTCCTTTTTATCCCATTGCAATGCTTGGCTTTTCATTTATGAGTCTTTATTTTTAGAGAATGTCAAGGCTTTATTCCAATATGTTTTACTACTCCCTTAATTAGTAGTAGCCCATTAGTCAGAGTGATGTCTCTAAAATTTAAATCTTAATACAGTACACTCCTGCTTAAAATGTATTGTTTCCAGTGGCATGCAACATAAATTTCAGACTTAAGCAGGCACGCAGACTTCTTTAAGATGTATCTTTTGTGCATTTGTTCACCTCTTCAGTCATCATTGCTTGCTTATATGCTTTGTGTCCTGTGTGTACTGAGCCTTGGATGACTAATCACTATTCCATCCCTTCTCATGCCTTTCTACTTTGACGAAGATTTCTCCCCTTTGCTCTAGAATAGCTCTCTACCCCTCACTTTCTATTCCTTTTTGCGTATGCATTCTCTCTTCTGAGCTCCTTTTTTACGGTGTGATTAGAGTACCTCCTCCCACATACTCTCCTCATAATTCTTACCTAACCATGTGTGATCTCTGTGTGGGCAGGGGTTGCAGTTTAATGATCCAGATGTTTAGCATAGTGCCTTCCATGTAGTATGACCTGATTGAAAATAAATATTTTGGGTACATAAATGAATGAAGGTAAGACACAGATATGCTGTTATAATGCCATGGACTATCTGAAAGAAATATACACTTGTTTAAAGTGGTTGAGGAGAGAATATAATTATAGTATGCTTTAAACAGTGATGTTGGTAACTAAGGAGGTTGAGGGAATGGATCAAGAATTGAGGCATAAAATGGATAAGGATTAGTGATTCAAGAAATGAATGGCTTTAAGTCATGGTATTTTATAATGGAATTTTCTCCTAGGATGTAAGCAACTAGGTATCAAACACCAAATGAGCATAACGGTTTATAATGGAGGATTCACAGAGAGACGTGGGTGAAGAATGGTTAGAACAGGTCTAACTCCTCATCCACATCAAGCAGATACACATGAGCTCAGGATTGAAATGAAAAGAAGATGGAAGGAGGATTTGGGGAAAGGCTGCTGGTGGGCACTGAGTTCTCCTACCCATCTCGAGGAAAAAGAATTGTGCCTGTTTTTCACCTTGTGCTTATGAAAGTGGCTTCACTGGGAGTGAACACATACGCTGGCCTGGTATCTGATTCCTGGGCATGGATAATATAAAGCGTGACCTGACTGTAGACAAAAGAGACACAGAAACAGGTATCCTTAGTGTCCTGTACTCCCAACATACATCAGGAGGAAGAAGACACGACTATTTCTCATGGGCCAGTGATGGGTAAGATCAAGTTAGGAAATGTAAGCTAAAGCTGGGGAAGAGTCAGAGGGTTGCTGAGAGGGACAAATAGCTAGTAGCACAGGGGAATGGAAGGTATCACTCAATTTTCAGAGGGTGAAGATGGAGTAACTTACTAGACCAACTAGAATGGAGATCAAAGGAGCTGCAGGTAACGACTCATGAACTTGACCCCAAAGATTCCCTGAAAGCACCATGGGGAAAAGGGCCAATGCTTAATATCTTCTGGGTTCAGCTCAGAGACAAAGCATCATTCAGATAAGGATATTTCTTAACACCTTTTTTTTCTCTTTATTCCTCATGTTTCAACCCAAAGAGGTAAGAAAGTTTAGTTAACGAGACATGGCTGAAGTTAAAATGACGGTGGTGAAGGAGAGAAGTCGAATGATACCATCTTCCCTGGCTCTAGGCTTTCTCCAACAATATAGTTCAGGGGTGAGGGAAGGAGGCAGGAGTGTGGAGAAACAGCAAAACCTCAATTTTAAGGACATTTGGAATTTGGAACATATATAAGAAAGGGACATTTCAATTCTTTAAAAAAAATATATTTTTTAAATTTTTTGAGAGAAGATGGGAGAGAGAATAGGAGGGAGGGCCTAGAGCAGTCTCCATAGATGTACATCATTAGTTGTGACATGGTTTCATTCCACACAGGTGGATATGGGGCCATGCAGGGTGGAAACCACACTGGGGACCTTTCTCTTGGGAGGCAAGAACCATCACCACCAAGCCATCCCAGTGGTTACTAGTTGGGCCACAGTTCAACATGTGGTTTTGCACAGGCTGGGGCTGGGAATTGAACTCTGGACCTTGCGATTGCGAGACAAGTGCTCAGCTGCTGAGCTATCCTGGCATTCCCCTGGACATTTCAATTTTTAAGTTGGAACAATATTTTATAACTTATGAATTATCATGAAAGTCTTGAGGCAGGCCTGGATTTTCTAGAGGGACAGAAGACAAAACCTCACTAAATAAATAAATGGGTAAGAATAGTGAGAGACAAAATAAAATGGCTTTATGATTTCATCCATGCTTCATGCTTGTCAACATGCTGATTACATTCACTTAGAAGCTGGTGAGCCCTTGTGCTGTACCAGAGACTTAAAGGCTCCATGCCTGGCAGGGTAAATTATTTTAATAATTTATATGTGAAATCAGTTCGATTAGATTTCATAGACATGCAGATGCCTTTTAAATTTTCCCTTAGATCCTTCAACTTTTGCCTGTGTCTCCTGGACTTCTTTGGTCCAGTTTAATAAATGAGAAGCTGTACATGGGATGAAGCTAACATAGATAAGCTGGAATAGATTTTACTACTCTCCCCTTCTGGCCTCCTGCATAGAATCAATGCTATTGATCACAGTGGCTGAGTTGGCCAGACAGCCACTACCCCCCAGAAAAGAATCGCATCAGTCTGCTGGTGAAATATCACAGGAAGATGTGACCACATTTTCAGAGAATGATGCTTTCTCTGCAGGCCAGGTTAGCGAGTTCACAGGAGAAAGGGTGGGATGCACTTTAGAGTCTGTTCTAGTTTCAGCCTTGACCCTGATACTATGGCTATTTTGTGTTCAGTTTATTATAAAAATGTTGCTGATTTTCAACAGAAATGTAAATTCCTCTTTGATTTCAGGCAGATGTAGCAATGCGAGTTCAATCTGAAGCAGAGTCATTATGAGTATTATTTTAGAAATTAGATCTTAGATGTTGGAGAGCTGAAGATCTGAAAAAGAGAGTTCAGTGATCAGAAAGAGATCGCTAACCAGCGTGGGAGCAGGTGAATGAGCTGGAGCTCAGAGGAAAATCAGGAGGTTAGGCATGTCCGGAAAGGGCTCTGGTGTAGATCTCTCTGGAAGATAGACACGTAGGCTCTTCACAGCTCTCAGCTCTGTGAGTTTGCAGCAAAGCATCTGGTTTGCAGTGAACCTGGGGTCAGCAGGACCAGCAGTTGGGAAGGAGAGCTGGATGCGGAGTGAGGAAGAGCTGGCACCGTCTGGAATCTGCTAGGGCCTCTGTACCTGTCTCTCACCACCTCTAACCCCACAGAGTGCTAGTTTCTACTTCTGCCTCTCAAATACGAGGGCTGGCCAGAACGTATCCAACCACGTAACATGATAAATAGAGGCATTTATGGCTGGATTGTTTCTGGACAGCCCTCATTTACTACATAATTTTGGACAAACTCTAACTCAGAACCTCATCAAGAAGGAGATTCTGGAAAATGTAGTTCTCAGAATTACCAGGTTGACAAGAGAACCATCTGCCACCATCTACCCCTTGTCAAATTGACATGTGTGCACGAACCTTGAATCCCTGGGTCTGTGCATAAGGGAAGACAGCCCTGAATGTTGTTTGCAGATAAAGACTACTTACCACTTCTTCGAGGTGATCAGCCCAGCCCTGCAAGGTGGTGTTACCCCACTGGTACACTGAGTCTACACAAGTTGCTTCAACAGTTCAACTATTTCCGGATGCTAGGGGACATGGTAGCACCAGTAAATTCCATGAGCAGGAGTGCATTGCTACACTGGTCAGATCTGTTAGAAGCCACTTTATGTGATATCTCTGATCTGATGGATCAATATAAGCAGCCATGAACCCTGCAGACTAGATTCTGACATAGTTATGAAGAACTAATGTTACCCTGAGGTAGGACAGTAAATGGGACTGACTTTGCCAGCTGAAAGTAAGTTGCTTTCTGGTGGTCCATAGTATTAGGTATATCGAGAAAAAGCATTTACCAGAATAACAGCTGGCTATCAGTTGCCAGTAGATATGTTGATTTCCTCCATTCCATGCAATTGCAGTTCTCACTGTACTAAATTTGCAATAATTCCCTGTCTTCTCCACACGCCAGGTAAAGAGGTGGAATAGGCATGTGGTGAGAATCACCACTCCTTTATTTTCTAAGGCTTAGCTGGCAGCAGTAATATTGGCAAGCCCTCCAAAAGTGCGGTATTGCTTTGTTTTATTATTTTAGTGAGTAGAGATGGCTTCTACGTGACCTTTTCTACAGCCCTCAACTTATGTTTCTGGAAACCGTTTTGGGGACTCTGTCAGTTTCCAAGTATGTCTACTACATTATGGAATAGAGGACATAACCACAGATTGAGTTTAGGGGCCCACTGTTCCCTCGGTGAGATAGATCTAGGCCAAAACTTCATAACTACATGGCCTCTAAAAGCCCTCACTGTGACTGGTAGGCCACAGTGATGTTTTAGGTGTCCAGAAATCAGTTTCAGTTCAAAGCCATTATCCAATAATTTTTTAAAGTACTGGATATTCCCTCCCCCACATCTATCCCTGTGTCACCTTGGTAGAGAGCCACCAGTCACAGTGAGGAAGAGTAGGAGGAAGATTTGAAGTACAATATAAATTTTTAGCAGTGCAGTAGGTTCCTTTGTTTCTGTGGGGAATTGGCTGCCTCTTTACTCAGGTAACTCTGGGTCTAGAACTGACTCAAGTCCGGAAATCAGTTGGGGGGCTGTTACTCTTTTGATATTTAAAATAGATTTTATTTTGATCTAGAACTTTTTCACCCATAGAACTCAAAACTCTTAAGTTTCTGACCTTTTGTTTTAGTCCCAAGTTTAAAATGATCCATCAGCCAACATTACAGATCTCTGTGTTCATCCATTCTGATAATAGCTTTGGCTCTAACCATTCAACACAAATGAGAAAATCTTGCCATCTTTTTGGTGCATTTGGTTTCTTTGCATTTCTTTTGCGCCTGACTCTCTGGGTCCCATCTGAACTTGGGTCCGCGGGTACTCCTGAGAGCAACAGGGGCTAGGAGGGCCCTGGAGGACCGGCCATCCCCTGTGGGTGACTATCTGAGGGGAATCTGGTACAGGCTCTTCAGCCATAGGAACACTGACTCAGACAAGGAAGCAGGGCATCTATTGGGAAAGGAAACTCAGCAGAACTCTCAGTGTATGGTGTTCTCAGCTTCATTATAATCTGCCCCTTCAGTCTTCCCATCCAGATGTTCAAGATCTTGCTCTTTCAAAGTCAGTACCCTAACTTTAACCTACAAAACCCTCCAAGGTTGTGGATTCCAATTTCACTGTACTTCAGTCACCCACAGCATTAGACTTTTGGTTTGACGTTCAGAAATGTTCTCCCTGTGGTTACATGAGATTAGGCTTTTTTATTTTTTCAGGTAATTATAAAAGCATTCTGACCCTTTTCTAGACCTTCTAGTGGGAGTTTAAAGCCACAGGATCATCATTTTATTTCCCCAAGTCCTCCATGCATTTATAACTGACCAGCTAACCTCAGCAGGCTTTATTTTAAATAAAAATGTTAATAGCAGCAACTACCTGATTATCCAAAGCATTGTCTTCTGTGGGTGCTTGATTATAGATGCCTGCAGGTGATAATTTAGTTATCTGGATAGTCACTGGACTATCTTTGGACTACCAATGTGATCAGTTTTGTTTTTTTTTCACAGATTTATTTTTATTGTTTGAGAGAAGGTGAGAGAGAGAAGGGGGAGGGCCCAGAGCAGTCTCCATAGTTGTACGTCATCAATTATGATATAGTTTTATTCCATACAGGTGGATGTGAGAGGCTGTGTGGGGCAGGAACCAAACTGGGGCCTCCTGCATGGGAGACGAGAACTTTCTCTGCTGAGCCTTTCTGGCAGTTACGAGCTGCACCACAGTTCAGCATATGGGTTTGCATGGGCCAGGGCCAGGAAATGGACCTCAGACTTTGCAATTGTGAGGCAAGTGCTCAACCACTGCGCTATCCCAGCATCCCCTCAATGTGGTCTTTAACACTGGTGACAGGGTCATTTATATCCTTAAGTCGAACCAAATGATACAATCAACTGTAGATGCCTGTTCTAAAGATTCTGTTGTCCTAGTACCACTTCTGGTGCTGTAACTGTCAGTCTGGATACATTCAGGGGAACAGATATACAGTGAGTATTAAAAAATGAGAAAGTTATACATATTAGACATAATTTAATTATGGAAGGAGCTGGAGAGTTGGAACTTGCAAGGGAATATTAAAACTGGCGTGTCCAGCTGTGAGAGTAGGACTGTCAAGAGAGGCTGGTGGAGTCTGTGAATGCTATTTGCTATTTATGGCTACTGCTCCTGAATGTAGCAAGGTATCTGAGAGTAGGCGTCTGGTTCCTTTTGGTGAGTAGGTGTATTGGTTACCTTTTGCTGTGATTATGACACATTTAGCAGGTTTAAATAACACACATTTGGGGAAGCTGGGATGGCTCAGGGGGTTAAGTGCTCATTTTGCAGCCTCAGAGCCCGAGGATCGAATCCCGAGCCTGGCCCATGTGGATCCACATGCTGAACTGGGGTGTGCCCCAGTTCAGTTCTTGCCGGGGCCTATGCTGGAGGCTCCCAGCCCAGTTCCTGCCCTGCACAGCTCCGAGCCCACCTGTGGAGTGAAACTATATGGAAAACTAATGCTGTCAACTATGGAGACTGCTCTGGGCCCTCCCCCTTCTCTCTGTCTCTCTCTGTCTGTCTGTCTCTCTCTCTGTCAAAAAAATAATAAAAATAAATCTTAAAAAAATACCCCAACAAGATACCTTCATTGTCTCAGTTTCCACGAGTCAGGAGTCTGGGTGCAGGTTAACCTGGTCCTCCCCTGAGGGTCTCAGGCTGACCATCAGGGTGTCAGCCAGGGCTGGGCTTCATCTGAAACGTGGGATCTCTTACCAGCTCACAGGATTGTTGGCAGAATTCGTTACACTGCAGCTGTAGAATTCACCGAAGCTGTGTTTTCAAGGCCAGTAGGCGGGGACCTGACACTTCACCTTCTTTTAAGTGTTCGGATGATTGTCAGGCCCATTTCAGATAAGCTTGCTTTTGATGAACTCAAAGTCAAATGATAAGTAACCTAACTGTGGTCCCCCAAGCAGGAGAGGGGGCAGGGCCGTTGAGAAAAGACCTGGATGCAGAGTAGACTAACTTGAATCTGCCAGCACATCTGTATCTGTCTCTCATTATCTTGAATCAGTGACAAGCTTCCGAATGTAATGCTCACTGCTGCTTTATGTCTTCCTCCAAGTCTAGCAACTTTGACTCTAATCCAGAACCTTACAGGGAAGTGAGTTCTGAGAAATGCAGTTCCCAGTGTAACCAAGCTGATGATGATAGAACCATTCAGCATAGTCAGGGCAGAGAAAATGTATTCAACTGCACCGAGCAGGGCTCACCTGCTTCCCAGAGAATCCGTTAGGCTTAACAATACCATTACTGTTGTCATAGGAAGAGCCAACCTACATGAGTTACCTCTTAGTAAAATGAAACCAGCCATTTTCTGTTTGCCCCAAGTACAAAGAATGGTGTTTTTCACTCTTTATTTTTATGACACAGCTAGATTAGAATGAATATCTTTATAAAATAGAACTTAAAGGAAGTCACATTTTATTTTATGCAATTGAAATGAACATTTGATAGCAAGAGAAAATGAGATTATTTGCAATATTGAATATCTGCCTTTGTCTCCAAGGCACTTGGATGACATTATCTTTGGTATGCTTATCATCATGTATAAGCAAGGGCAAGGTGCAGTTATGTCACCATTTCATAGTTGGAGAAACAGGATTTTGATTAAATGAGGCAACCTCTTAAATCAGGACAAATTAGCAAATGCCAGAAGTTGCAAGGACTTCCAAAGACATTCGTCTGGGTTTAGAAAAAATAAACCAGCGCTTGGTTAGGGAGAAATGTTAGACCTTGGACAGGGGGCAGAAAAACTCAGACCCAAACTCAGGAGGCTTTGCCACGGATTTCATGTGGGACCTCCCTGAAGTCGCAGCAGCTCTCTGTGGCTCATGTCTTCCCTCATCTGAGAGCTTTGCATTCCCAGAGCTGAGGAGCGTTCCTGAAACATTATCTGTGCTTAGGGCCTACTGGGTTATTCAGTAGCCCCATCAATTTCTCAATAAATCCATGGCTGGAGCAGAAGGAAGTTTTGGTCAGCTTTGATACATCATGATTCCATTACTTCCACTGATTTTCGAGTTAGATTTTTGTTGACCTCGGTGATTTTTTCAATAGTTGCACAAAAGGCGGGGCTATCAACTCAATGCTTCTTTATGCCCGAGACTTCCTTACATTTTGAGAGATTGTGCAGACTATGGCAATCCCTAGACAGCAGATCAGTTCTAAGCTTATGGGGTCAAATGCCAACCAGGGGAAGTGCCTGCCATTTGCCTTCTCTACACCTACTCTTAGGTAGTTTCACAAAGTCTTACACCAGGTCATCTCAGCTCCTTATGGATTGCTCTCAACTGGGTCCTCTTGGCTGGTTGATAATGATATTATTCTACTTCCCTTGCTTAGAGCAGCTTTTCCAAAGATTCTACTTCAATGTGTACACCAAGGTTGTCTGGCCCGCAGGCCACGTGTGGCCCATGACGGCTTTGAGTGTGGCCCAATGCCAATTCATAAGCTTTCTTAAAATATGAGATTTTTTGTTGTTGTTGTTTAGCTCGTCAGCTATCGTTAGTGACAGTGTATTTTATGTATGGCCCAAGACACTTCCTCAAATACGGCCCAGGGAAGCCAAAAGGTGAACATTGATGGTGTACACCCACCTGCCACTCACATGCCATTAAACTTTCCCTTCTCCTCCACTCACACTTCTTCCTTTACTTGTTTTCCTCCTCATCCTGTTTAAATTGGCTCTACCCTCTTGCTGAAATAGTTTGTTTTTTAGTTTTCCTTTTGCACATTTTACTTTCTCAGCTCAAATATCACATTGATACAAATGATTCCCAAATCCAAGTCCTGAATGTAGACTAATTTCCTAACTTTGAATTCTACATGCCAGATATTTATTAGATATTTTACCTGAAAGTTCCACCCTGTCTTTAAAATCAACTGAAAATCAACATGTTTTAAACTGATGTGATCAGTTTTTTTTTCTGGTTGTCCTCTTTTCTCACACTTAGGCAAATACCGGTAGAATTCTTATTTTCATCACTCAGGTTTGAGAATGTGGTGTCACACTTGACTTTATTTTCCTAGTTCTTTCATTTCAAAATATTGTCCAGTTCTGCTACTTCTGGCTTAACTCTAGCTGGTTCTGATGCAATGCATTCTGGGACCACTTTATTGTGAAATATGGAAGATGGAAGGAAAGTGGGACCATGTGGAGCCAGAGTTTGAGAATCTGACCAGCATGGCTTCAATGGAAGAAGTCCTATCGACCCCTGTTGTTCTTATTATGTGTTAGTATAGGATGAGTCTTGTGGACCTGTGGTCCTATCTCATGTTACTCTAGGATGTGATGAACTCACGCTTTTTGAGATCAATACTGATATCCAGAATGTCTGACTAGAAGGCAGGAGAATGTCGAGGACATAAATGATACCAACCACAAAGCAGTGAGAGCAGTCACTGAACTCCACTGCCAGGGCACTGGCCTAGCTCCATGGGTCCTGGGTGTCACTGATGCACACTTCTCGGGTCCTGGGTGTCACTGATGCACACTTCTCTTGCTAATAAGTTCTAAGGTGCAGCTTCTAGCATTTCAGTTGTCCAGTCAAAAATTTTCAGTGGTTTCACATTTTTGACTATTCGATATTCCAGTCTCCCTGTGAAGCTTTTGAAGTTCTCGTTATTCTACTACCAACTTCCTTTTCTGGCTAACTACCCACACTTTGGAAACTGTGAATAGTTAGCCAGAACTTTGGATTGCTTCCTAGCACCTACTACTGACAATAAACATGTAAAAATGATCAAGTAAGCCAAATGGTGATTGGTGCTTTGAGGAAAATGAAGGAAGTTTATGGGATAGAGAATGAGGTGGGTTGAAGTGTGTATGCTAGGTAGATCAGTGGTTAGGGAAAGCCACTATGATAAGGTGATATTTAACTACAGGCCTGGAAGCAGCAAGGAGTAAGCCATAAAAATATCGAAGGGAAAGGTGACATAGGCAGAGGGAAGAGCAATGCAAATGCCCTGTGGTAGAAGCATGCTGGGTGTGTTCCAGGGACTCTGAGGAGGCCAGAAGAGCTGGAGTAAGGTGCATCAGGACAAGGGGGACAAGATCCTGTTGGGTCTTTTAGATGGGGTGACCCTAAGTTCCAGGTTTTTCCTGTACTCCTGATTTATGCTTGTTTCCCCAGCAAAAATTTTTAACAATTCCCCTTTTATGCTCCCACATGTCCTGATTTGGATAATTTGTTAGTGTTCCTTGGAGAGTGTGGGGATACTAATGCCTACTTAGAGTGAAAGTTGTAGGAGTACATGAAGTGATTCAGTAATTCTTTCAACAAACACATATAAAGCACTTACTATATTTTGTGATCTGTAGATGCAAATAGGATTAAGAATTTGTTACAGTCCTCAAGGAATTTGTAATATGTATGACAAATATAGCATGATGTAATAAGAATGATAATTGTATTTAAAAGGTACAGAAGTAATACATAGCGTTCGACTCTTCTGGAAGCTTGAGGGTACGTATATTCTAGTAAAGGCTTCATGCAAGTGATTACATGTCTGGAATTTTACAGGATAAATGAGAGTGACAGGCAGACAGAGAGGGAGCAGATGGCAAGAGCGAGCCTGCTTTGTTCAAGGACAATCGAGTGGGTGATGGTTTGAGGACTTCATGTCGTGGGATGGGGGTAAGGTGATTTTTGGGGAATGAGGCAGGAGGAAGAAGAGGTCGGGGCCAGAAAATTTTTAAATTTTGTTTTTGTAACTCCAAGGAATTTGCACTTTATTACCTAGTTAATAGAGAACTGCTGGAGGGTGTGCTGGTCATTAGGAAAGAGATAGGATCAGGTTGATATTTTTAGAACTTTTCCAGGACCATCTTAAATAGATTGCATGGGTGAAGTCAGTGAAATAAGTTAGAGAGTCACTAATATTTCTCAAGAGAGACATGCATGTGAGACATATCTGAGAGTACACTGCCTGAGATAGCGTAGGTACATAATAAGTGATGATTTCTATTCTCCTCTGACAGTTCTCTAGGTTAGTAATGCCAGATGTCATTATCACCATTTTATAACTTGAAAAATTGAGTTGCTAGTTCAAGTGGCTTCCCCTGGGGGATTGTAAATGACAGGGCCAGAGCTCCTACTTTTGTGTTTCTGCTTTGAGGTTCCGCATGCTTTCAGTGTCCATTAAGAGCTTTGAGGATACAAATGAGGATAGCAAGTTTCCAAATAAATAGAATATATAGAGTTTCTGTATATGGCCTTCAAGGGCCTGAAACTAAATCAGATCCTTAATCAAGTCCCATCTCCACTGTGTATCTATTCCACTAATACGTTTGGAAAGTTTATTATAATTAAACTGGGGACACAGTGGAGAAAGAGACAAAAACCTGGCTCTCATTGGGCTTAAATTCTGGTGGGTGAGTGAGACCATCAATAAGCAAATAAATAAATGGGTTATATAATTACAAGCAATGATGAAATAAAGCTATGTAACTAATTAGCAAAAGGGTAAGGGACAGAAAATGATGAGGCGTCAACAGTCCATAGGTGATCAGGAAAGAACTTCCTGGGAAAGTGACATTTGAGTTGATACCTGAATGATGTGAAAGAGCAAAACCTGTGAAGATGTAGGAAAAGATCATTTCAAAGTGGCAGAAGGACCATCAATGATAAAGGATTGTCCCAGATAAAGGACCGGAGGCAAACTGCGGTCTAGTTAAAGATCTGTAAGTAGTCCAGTGTGGGTGGCACTGAATGAATAGAATGATACTCAAGAAGGAAGGAAGTCAACCGAAATCAGTTTATAGTTCAGTTTGTTTTTATTTTTCCCTGGGTGTTTGTGTGCATAGTGATGCACTCTACTAGAAAGATGTGGGTGAAGCTTCCGGGTAAAATCGAGACCTGATGAGGTTGGGATGTCTACTGGAAACCCAAAGAAAGAGACTGAGCTATTCAATATTAGTGGAGAACTCAGGGGAGAGGACAGTTACAGAAATAAAAATGGAGGAGGCATCAGTATACAATGGTTTGTAAAGCTGTGGAATCAGATAAGAACATCTAGAGAATGAGTGTGTGTACAGAACAGAGCGAAAAGGCCAGGTTTTCACAAAATTTACATGTAGGGAGAGGAGTTCTTCTCAGTAAAAACTAAGAAGCAGCTGATGAGGAAAGAGAAGTGTCAGAAGAAAGTGGTTTCCCAGAAGCCAAGTGACTGAAGGGCTTTAAGAAAGAATTAATCAACTATGTCAAATGCTCCCAAGAGGTCAAATAAAAAATGAGGAGCGATGACCAATGGATTTGGGGAGATGAAGGATATGGGTGACTTTGACAGATGTGGAATTCGCAAAGTAATGGGGAGGGAGGCCAAATGGACGTGGCTTAAGAGAAAATGGAAAGTGCAGAAGTGAACGTTGTGGTGACTCCTACCTTGCCTAGGGGTTTACCATATGGGGTGCTGGGCTGTCAGATAGTTACTAGAGGAGGTAATAGGGTGCGGGTTGGGGGTGATTTTATAGACTGTGATAATGAGAATGAGACAGGAAGGGGAAATCGTACTGCCAGAGAATGAGGGAAGGCAGTCTTGTCTTATCTGGAAGATGAATTCATGTCGGTCCCACTAGGGAGACTCGGAAGCAACCATTCTGAGAAGAAAACTGGAACCAGCTAATATTTACCGCATAACCTGCCATGTATGTGCAGGTATTCCACGAAGCACTTCCCCATATAACACTTGCACCAAAAGGCTATGGTGGTGCCATTATTTCTTTCAATTTATAGATGAGGCATGTGTGTCTTAGAGTGTTTCATTGCTTGCTGATGGCCACATCTTTAGTAAGTAGTGGAACCCTGTTCAAAACCTGGGTCCACCAACTTGTATATTTACTTACTGTTAAGGAACCATGACTTCTGTGCACCTCAGTGAGGAATAGCTCTAGCTAATCAAGAACGATGGCGTATTTCTCACACTTTACTACTGCCCAGACTTTTTATTAAACTTATCAGGTGCTTCAGTTATAGTTTGACATCTCACAGTTTTAGTTAATACTAATGCCAGAGTAGTAGCATGTGGGTTATTCCTATAACCTGACTGTCCAGAAATTCAACCTAAAAGTCACGTCTTCACAGAAATTACAGGTTTCTTAAGCATGTATTATGCGGTAAGCTTTTCTTTTTTTCTTTTTTTCCCCCCTTTTACCATTTTT
Organism: Craseonycteris thonglongyai; assembly: GCA_004027555.1. Taxonomy (NCBI): domain Eukaryota; kingdom Metazoa; phylum Chordata; class Mammalia; order Chiroptera; family Craseonycteridae; genus Craseonycteris; species Craseonycteris thonglongyai. The sequence goes on along the minus strand of PVKE010011977.1, from coordinate 6,717 downwards.
GCTGTAATTTCTCAATTCAATTAAAAAATACTTTTATTGGTTTACATCAAGCTTGTCCAACTTGGAGCCCATGGACTGCATGTGGCCTAGGACAGCTTTGAATGCAGCTCAACACAAATTCATAAATTTTCTTAAAACATAAGATGCTTTTACAATTTTTTTTTTTAGCTTATCAGCTATCATTAGTGTTATTATACTTGATGGGTGACCCAAGACAGTTCTTCCAATGTGGCCCAGGGAAGCCAACAGGTTGGACACCCCTGGTCTACATTCAACCAAACACTGTGCTAGTTGGTGGGGATATATAGATGAACAAGGTAAAATGTCTGTCCCCAGATAATGAAAGGTAGAGGCAATTTCAGGTGGATGATGTCTTCTTTAGGTTATTTCTGTCAGGAGAATTGAACTGGGTTCTTGTTGGTCCTCACCTCATTTATTCCCTGTATAACATGCTGATAGCAAGACCTTGAATTTGAGGAACAGAGAAAAGGGAGTCAACCAGTGACAGAACACTTTTTTTCCTTTTTAAATGAAAAGAATGATTGAATGAATGATTAATTGATTTTCAATCTCATTCCAAAAAGAATGTGAGGAAGTTTGCAAAGGTACAGAACATGAGTTCATATAATTAAGGTCAGGAATTAGGGGAAAGGAAAATAACTCTGGTCAAGAACAGGACTGAGTATCTCTCATAAGTTTTAAAGATCTGGCCGGAGGCAGGGAAAGACTTCACAGGCAAATACAGAGCAGATGCTCTTTAATTGGATAGAAATGGAATAATTATGCTAATCTGCCTTTTAAAAAAATCAGAAGGCTTTTAATTCTCTTGTCTGAATTCAAAATGAAAATATATTTGTGTTAGGTGGCCCTTGCCTCTATTTCTTCTTCCACAACCAAAGTCCCCTCCAGTGTCGTCTTCATGTGGCATCGATTTCTCTGGTGAAGATCAGGTCGGCAGGAGACTCTCTTCTTACTCTATTCACGTGTGCCCACCTGGCTCTGGCTCAGATGCTCTCCTGGAAGGTACAAACATGTCCCAGCATTAAGTTGTAATTGCATCTCCATAATTGTTGGTTAAGTGTTGGCATTTGTTTTATGAGCTGCTTTTGCTAGGCTAGTCAGTGCTTCATTCAATCCAGGACAAACAAATAAACAACCACCACAAGGAAACCAGGACTCCTATATTTATAGCTTGTGATGAAAATAGTGGCACAAATCACAACTGTGACTGACTAATTGCTTGCCTTCTAGCACAGACTTCCTCTTCCCAAGGCTTTGATCACTGTAAACAGAATCTACTCTGATTTGCTTTAGAATCAGTTTGATTTGAGAAGACACTGGGGCTCTGTCGATAAGTGACACACACAACACAATTTCCTTTGAATGGAATTGGGACTGTGCTTTGAAGAGATTGTTTTTCTTCTTCTTAAGGAAATTGGGAGAATGAAACTGGAAACTCCCTTTCCAGTGGCAAAAGGTTATTCACTAGTTCGGATCCTTGGATGCTTTACTTCAAACTCTTTGAGCGATAATCAAAAAGTGCCAAATTTGTCAAGAATGTGATCAATCAAAGCATAGGCGAGGCAGCTAAATGGAGTTAAATGGGTTTCCGCTTTGGCGTCAAAGAGTTTGCTTCAGTATGGATTTGGCAAGGATATGAATATAACCCAAACTCTTCTGTGACTCTGGGCAGCCCCGAGTCCTTTCTGCATCTCAAATTCTTCTGCAGCAAAGTGTGATAATCAATAATTCATGTTCTGTAGGGTCATTGTAAGAATTAAATGAGAAAATATATATGAGTGTTTTGTAGATGATTGAATTAAAAAACAAGGAAACATAGTCTTAAAATATCTCTGAATATTTCATGCATAACTCAGCATTAGCCAATACTTTCTAGACAAGGGGTGTCCAACCTTTTGGCTTCCCTGGGCCACATTGGAAATAGTTGTCTTTGGCCACTCATAAAATGCACTAACACTAATGATAGCTGATGAGCTTAAAAAAAAAAAATCACACAAAACCTCATAATGTTTTAAGAAATTATGTATTGGGCCCCTTCAAAGCCATCCCGGGCCTCATGTGGCCCATGGGCCACAGATTGGACAAGCTTGTTTTAGATTTTTTTGAACTTCTATTCCAATTTTTGACATAGAAAGAAGTGGACATTTGATTTCTATGGTTTAGAATAAATTGAAGTTTCTGCTGTTGTGACTCCAGATTTAATATTCAATAAATTATGGATTTACTGCATGCTGGAAATGAGAGAAATTTGATCAGTGTTAAATGACAATCCCAAAGATGGTTGCTTTCAAACCTTTTTCTTGTTTGGTTGACTGGGACCCAATTTTTCACAAGCTCTTCCATTTCAGCATCAGGCCCTCTAATAATGTGCTTAGTGCCAAGTCACTGCCCTGGTTTCCAAACTGATGTAAGTCTTGGTCTTCAGTAGCTCTTCTTTGGTAGCATAGGCATGAACAGGGTAGTTTCCCCATCTTTGATTTCCAATTCTCTGTCGTTTGCTTCCTGAGGGCTTTTCAGCTCTTCGCAACATCTATGCTCATCGGAATATGGTTTTGTCCTTTTGATGGCAATTCTGGCAAGTGCAGATAAAGGACATGCTTAGTCCTCAGTGACAAAAATCCCAGCAATATAAGCTCTGGGTGAGCAAGAATAGAAGCAAGACCAGTTAGGAGGTGATTGCAATTATCCCAAAATTGATGGCAGAGCTTCTTCAAATTTAAATGGGTAGAGGAGTCATAAAGAAACTTGTCAAAATGCAGATTTGAATGGGCTGGATCTCAAGACTGCATTTTTAGACGCTCCCGGGTGATGCTGACACTGGCTCTGGGAACACACTGAATAGCAAGGATGGGTGGTGTGTCTGTACCTTGTTTCTCATCTGTGCTTCTCTCTGTTGGCTTGGCACTCCTTGGGGTGCATGTTAATTCGAACTGGAGCATATTATTAATAAAAAAAAAACAACACTGGTCTGATTTCACATCCTGAATTTCTGATTTAATTATTCTGGTAGAAGGGCCAGCTAATGATATTTTTAAAAAGCTCTCCAGGTAATTCTAGTGCACAGTCAAGATTGAGAAGTCTAGCTTGGTTTATTGGGCTGGATACCAGGTTCACAGCATGCAGCACCATTACCCCATCCACCTGCCCCCAGGATCTGAGTACTGCTCTGTAGCTCTGACTTGTCTGACACAGAAGCTACAATGGATGGTCATCATCTATCTATTCATGTGGTGTCTTCATCTCTTGGTGGTCCCATAACATCTTTATTATTTCATTTTACCACAATTTGCTTATTTGTCCATGGCTCCCCCATTTGGCCGCTCAGGGATAGTGGCCTGTGTCATATCCATCTTTATGTTACCAGTCCCTAGCAGTGCCTGGTATAGGCTGCATCCTCTGTACAGATGCACAGAATAAATAAAATAAGTTGATGTGGTATGCTTCGTGGACTCCCAGAAGATCTGAGAGTTCTTTAATGAGGCATTCATGTGTGAAATGTGAGTGGTAATCATGGCTGCCGCCATTTCCCAAATGTGGGCAAGAAAAATCGGATTGAAAAGAACGTAAACTAAACATCAGCTAACAACCTGACTTCCTGGATATGCACATAGAATTTTCCTACTGAATATTTCAGGATAGTATTACTCCTATCAGAATTTCGAACACTCATTCATAGAGCTTACTAGGTACTTTTCAAAAGTAAAAAAAATGTGTGTGTGTATATATATATATATATATGTGTGTGTGTGTATGTGTGTATAAAAGTGTGTGGGTGCACATATTTGTAAAATGAGTAGTATACATATATTTGTGTATACACACATACATATAGCACATGCTATTATAACTCCTCATTTTACTGGCCAGTTAATGCTGGCATGGACAATTTATGTAGTTTGGCTTGAAATACATAGCTAGTAAGTGGCTGAGCTGTGATTTAAATGGAGCAGTTTGGGTCCAGAGGACATGTCCATAAATATTACCCTACATTCCCTACTTTACTGTGCCTGCCACAGATGGCCTGACCATTTCTGAAGCAAGTGGGGCTGTTACACTAATTTTAAACACTTCTTTTTTTCTTTTTTTTTCTTTTTACTGATTATCTCATGTTATGCTCATAGGCAACTTATATCTAAATTTTTAAATGCTAAAAAATCCATTACCTTTTTCTTTTTTGTATATTTGGTTACTCCCTGTAATCTGGATCTTCCCTATCAACTTGTACATACTCTTGAATGATTCCAACTACAAAAATGAAAGGGTCATTATCTAACATGATCGAAGTGTTAACTGTCACTGTAATGGCAGTCAGGTTACAATAGGTAAGTGTATCAGAGTCACACGTCGTATACCTTAAGTTTGTTTATACAGTATTACATGTCAAATATATTTCAATAAAAAATAAGAATCAAAAATACCACTGAAGCTTCACAATTAAAATAGTACTAATATTAATAATAAAAATAAACCCTCTCAAATTTCTATTCCTTTTTAATTGCCACCCCACCTCTCCTCTTATTATATTTTAAAATACCCTTTCTTCACCCCCTATACAGTCCTCAGCCCACTATAGCCTGACACCTATCCTTATCATTCCATCAAAAAGTTCTCTGCCACTCACAACCTCCATCCATTCATCTCCTTTAACCTATTAATTTTTCTTTCTTTAAAAACAAAACAAAACACCATTTGTTTTATTGTTTTTGAGAAAAGGTGAGACAGAGAGAAGGGAGGAGGGCCCAGAGCAGTCTCCATAGTTGTACATCATTAGTTGTGACATAGTTTCATTCCACACAGGTGGGTGTGGGGCTGTACAGGGTGGGAACTGAACTGGGGGCCTCTCACATGGCAGGTGAGAACCTTCACCACCATCCCAGTGGTTAGCAGTTGCACAGTAGTTCAGCATATGGGCTTTGTGTGGGCTGGGCCAGAAATCAAACCCCAGACATTGTGATCGCAAGGCAGGTGCTCAATCTAGCATCCTTAACCTAGGCCTCATATTACTTGATTTTTCAGAAGCTTGACAGTGTTAGATGCTCTTCTCTTAAGACACTTTCCCTTGATACCCACGATGCTACACTGCTCTGTTTGTATCCCATCTCTTTGGATGCTTATCAGTCTCCTTTGCAGATTCACCCTCATCTGTGCAGCAATCCAATAACAGAATTCCTTAGGCTTTACTCCTTGGCCCTCTGCCCTCTCTCTCAGCCCTCTCTTTGTAGATGATATTCTTCATCGTAAGATTTTCTTTACCCTCTGAGCTCTCCATAGTCTACTTGGTTGATACTCTGGGATGTTTTAGGGACCCATTACAGTTAGCATATCCCAATCTGAACCAGATATTTTCCCCAGCTGCCCTCTGTGTCCCCTAACTAATCATCTTCCTGGGTGAATGGTATCTTCTTCCATCTAGATATACTTCTCATATAGTCACAAGTCATTTTTGACATCCTTCTTTCTTTTATTCCCATTCTTTAACCATCAGTTATGCTTCTGGGGTACACTGACTGTTGTTAAGACAATTTTAATACCTTCTGTACTTATGATAATTTTAATACCTTCTGTACTTACGACAATTTTTGGCCACTTGATTTTTTTTCTTCCTCATTTTCTAGGAGTTAAATGATTGATCAGACTGGCTAGTCCTTCTGAGACCCTAAAACAATGTTTACTTGAACCCTTAACTCCTGATTTTCTTGAGTGCTTTTAAAATTCTAAGTCCCACACAGCTGTCTCAGTCATCTAGATGTCAATAATGATCCTTCACGGTCACTGTGTTCTCTCACTATGGAATTCCACTTTCTCTCGAAAGCTCAGCTCATCCTCTGTGCTGACACCTCTGTGCTCTCTCCCAGCTGATGAGCTCTTTCTCGGGGAGGGAGAGAACACAGATACCAGAGATTTTAGTTTTTTTTAGCTGTCCCTGTAGGTCAACATTGTGTTCAGTTCACAGGTACTCAAGTCTGCCTTCTCCTTTTCTGTTTCTAGAGGTTTCTGAGGGGATTTCATGATTTCTCAAGCATTTGTCTTTCCAATTGATTCTCCCTTCCTCTCCCTTGCCTGGCACACAGGACTGCAGATCCACACTTCTCCAACAGCTGATTCATCGCCGCCCCTTACCTGAGTGCAAACAGATGTTCACTGTGGAAATCAACTTCAGATGGATGCTTGTAGAATAATCATCCTTCTGAAGGAAGGCAGGCTCCCCATGGTAGAAGAGCAGAGGATGCTCAGATTAGAGCTGAATAAATGAAAATGAAGGGCGAGCAGAGAGGGCGCCCCTCATTGGAGGGATGGGCACCCATTGAGCATTGGAATATCACGGCTGCAAGTTATTTAAAGATTATCAAGCTCAGCCTTGTCATAGACATGAGAAAACAGAGGCTTAGAGGGCTTGAATAATTTGCTTCTGTAACAAAACTAGCTATTGCTGGGGCAAGAATCTGCTTTCCAGACTTACTAGGAGATCAGCTGCTAGGCTCCTCCTATGACATTGCCTGTGTCTCTGGTTGAATGTTGCCTATGTCATCTATAATCAAGCAGCCACTCTCCTTATCTCTTCCTCTCCCCTTCCTCTCCCCCCTCTCCCCCATCCTTCTCTTCCCTTCTTCCTTTCTCTATGAATTGAAGTTATAAGAAATAATTCTATAGTGTAACAAGTGGAGTTATCTTTCATATATATATATATATATATAT
>PVKE010011976.1:0-29906 GCA_004027555.1 Craseonycteris thonglongyai | reverse complement strand
CCGGGACAGAACACATGTTCGGGGAAGGAAGGGGGGAGGGACCCAGTCATGGAGGAACAAGGCGGCCGGCAGCCCCAAGGCCACGCCGGCCAGACCCGGGCCCACTCAGGCTGTGGCTTCTCCCCGGGCCTTGCCTCCCCACGCAGGGGTTCTGGGTGGGCTGCCCCCCAGGCCTTGACAGCAAATCAGCTGCCTTCCACCCGCCCCCCACAAGCTAACACATCGGAAGCCCCGGGGCTCCCTTCACACTCCCAGGGAAATAAGCGCTCCGCTCCTCTCTGCAGAGGCCCAGCTTCCTCTCCCATTATCGGCCCCATCGGCAGCTGGGCCGGGGCTGCGGAAGCAAAATTTCTTCTTCTTCCTTTTCGCTGCTTCCGTGGTCCCCTTTATTGACGCTGGGCTTTGGCTCCTCTTCAGGGGAGGAGGCAGGTTCATAGTCAGCCTCTGATTTCATCTGCAGCTCTCGCCACATAGCCCGTCTGCCTGGGACCCCCATCTTCTGGGACCCCCATCTGCTGGGGCCTCCGTCTGCCTGGGACCCCCATCTGCTGGGACCCCCGTCTGCCCGGGACCCCCGTCTGCCGGGACCCCTGTCTGCCGGCACCAGGGCCCTTTGCAGGGGCAGGATGACCCCAACCCCGAAAAGATCCAGATCTGGCAACAGGAGGTGGAGGCATGAGGAGTGATTTGGGGAGAAATCCTGGCATCTGGAGCCCACAACACTGCTAGTAGCAAAACCATCGCTGCGACATTCAAAGTACTTGACACGTGAGTGACGGGCACTAACCAGCCAGCCAGGCTCTCGGGACCATCTGATGAGACTGTCCCTGCGCCCAGCTGTCACTCGGGCGTGGGTCAGCTCCCCACTCGTGACAGACGACACTTACTGAGCAGTTCATTTGTAGCCAGCACGGCTTGAATCCCTTTCAGATGAAGTCATGCAACCATCACGAGAATCCCAGGAGGTAGGTGGTATTATTGCCCCCATTTCACAGAGGGAGAAACTGAGGCACAAAGGTAACCAGAGCCTAAGCCGTCGAGGATCAGAACCTACCTCTCAACCAGAACACACACAACCGCAACGGGTCATCGGAGGTAATTAGGTCCTTCGGTTCACGGGATAATGACTGTCATCAAGGTCTGTTTCACCGCTGCGGACCTAGAGGCTGGAGGCGGCCAAGCACCTGCCCGACGGCACAGCTAAGAGGCTGGATGCAAAGCCCCTACTTCTTTGTTAAGATTTTATTTTTACTTTATTGTTTGAGAGAAGATGAGGGAGAGAGAGAGAAGGGCGAGGGCCCAGAGCAGTCTCCATAGCTGCACGTCATTAGTTGTGACATGGTTTCCTTCCATGCAGGTGGATGTGGGGCCACACAGAACAGAACCGAACTGGGGGCCTCCTAGTGAGAGGCGAGAACCTTCGCCCCTGAGCCATCCCAGTGGCCGCCCGTTGGGCTGCCACTCAGCATCCAGGTTTGCACGGGCCGGAGCCAGGACGCAATCCCTGAGCCTCAATCGCTGAGCCATCCCGGCCTCCCCATTCTTATTTTCTTATCCATTTCTTTCTGACCATAAAAGAAACGCGTGCTCACTGTAGGAAACCTGCAAAATGGGTCACAACCTAAAGAGCACAGAAAACAACGCGTCAGCCACTCCCTAGCGGGGGCCGTGGACCTCAGCTCAGCAGAGCTCCAGGAAACCTTCGCGTCGTTTTCTGCTTCATCACCGAGCGCGTAAAGCAGTAGCGATGCCTCCTCCCTGTCCCCCTGCCTCCTCCCTGTCCCCCTGCCTCGTAGCCTCTATGAGGGGAGGCTTCACGTCACTAAAAGCCACGTGTCCTCGCTGCGCACCGTCCCCTCCGTGGCTGCACCCAGTGGCCGCGGCTAGAACGACCCACTTGTTAAATCTCATGCTACCGAGACCCTCTCCTCACCCAACATCATCCACCCTCCAGATGCCTCTGGTGGGTCACGGCCATCATGTTCCTGTCATGACAGAGGGGTAGGAAAGGGCCCACACAGTCAGTGGACAGAGCAAGAGCTGGGGAAAGAACAGCCACAGGAGTCGAGAGGCAAGGGCGGAGCGTGGCTGCCCCGGAAGCCGGGGCCTCTCAGATGGGGAGGGCCTGTCTCAGCACCCCCGGGGTCTGGGCTTCCCTAACACACATGGAGAACCACAGGGAGGTGCTTCCTGACAGGACACCATGACGGTAGCCATTACTGAAAAAGAAAGTGTTGGCAAGGAGGCGGACAGTCGCTAGAGGCACGACCACTGTGAACAGCAAGATGGCCGCTCCTCCGAAGACGAAACCCAGAATAACCGTGTGACCCAGCCATGGACCCCCCAAAGGACTGGAAGCAGCGTCCTGAAGCAGGACTTGTACACCGATGCTCATGGCCGCCAAGAGGTGGAAACAGCCCGAGTGCCCACGGAGAGAGGAACGGATATGCAAGAGGTGACAGAATCTGTAAGGGAACCTCATCGCCTGCCAAAAGGGAGGAGATTCTGACCCTGCTGCGACATGGGTGACCCCTGAAAACACTGTGCTGGGGAAGCCGGGATGGCTCAGCGGGTTAAGCGCTCGCTTTAAACCCTGGGGACTGAGGATCGAATCCCGGCCCTGGCCCGTGTGGACCCATATGCTGAACTGGGGAGCGCCCCCCAGTCAGTTCTCACCAGGGTGAAACCCCAGCCCAGTTCCCGCCCTGCGCGGCCCCCGCCCACCTGTGTGGAACGAAACCATATTGAAAACTGATGACGGACAGCTATGGAGTCTGCTCTGGGTCCTCCCCCTTCTCTCTGCCTCTCTCTGTCTCTGTCTCTCTGTCAAAAACAGTAAAATAAATCCTTAAAAAACTAAGGGAGGGGAAGCCGGGATGGCTCAGTGGGTTAAGCGCTCACTTTGCAGCCCTGGGGACCGAGGATCGAATCCTGGGCCCGGCCCGTGTGGACCCACATGCTGAACTGGGGAGTGCCCCCAGTTCAGTTCTCACCAGGGCAGGACCCCGGCCCAGGTCCTGCCCTGTGCAGCCCCACGCCCACCTGTGGAAGGAAACTATGTGAAAAAACCAATGATGTGCAACTATGGAGACTGTTCTGGGCCCTCCCCCTTCTCTCTGTCTCTGTCTCTGTATCTCTCTCTCTCTCTATGAAAAAACAATAAAAATAAATCTTTTAAAAAAAAAAAACTAAGGGAAACTCAACCAGAAGGGCTGTGCTGTAGAGGGGGTGGCTGGGGTGGGGTCCCCCTAGGAAGGGCAGGAGGGAAAGGAGCGGCCTTCCTGGTTCCCAGGGACGCGTCCACTTAGCCCAGACTCCGGCTTCTGTGAGTCACCGAATGGTCCCCTGCAGCCTCGACCAAGGACCCGCTGGGTCCAAAGTTGCTCCAGCCCCGAGGTTCTGGTCTCTGCGTTTTCTATCACCGGCACAGAGCACCCCAGGCCCACGGACCCTAGGTCCCCAGAGGCTCTCTGAGCTGCCTCTGCTCTGTGGCCCAATTCAGAGCGCCAGTCACACGGCCGGCCGGCCACCACCATCGAGGACCCTTAGGGATTTCCCATGGACACCAACAAGCCACCAGCACCTTGTCCCCTTTTGTCCAAAGAGGAAGAGAGAGGAGCGGGCGCCCTCCGCCCCCCCCACCCCACCCCCCACCCCCCCCGTTGCCCCCATAAGGCTGTTAGGGAGGCTCTCTGCCCTGCCCCCTGCAGCCAGGAGCCCTGACTGGGGATGGGGTCACTGATGGGGTCACAGGAGGCCCGGATCACAGGAGGCCTGGCTCAGACCAGCTCTGCGGCTCAGGAGGAATTTAACCCCCTTCCTGCTGGTTCCTGGCGATCCACCGTGATCCACCATAACCGGCCTGCCCAGATGGAGGGGAAATAACCGCAGAGAGGGCCTAGACGGGCGAAGCCGAATGCCAAGGGCACAGGGGGAACGAGCTCAGATCTGCAGGCAGGAGGCCCGTGTGAGCCCTGAGCGGACACACGCAGCCGTGGTTCCCCGCGCCTCTGCGTCCGTGAGCACGCACGCCGGGAGCCCAGCTGCGCACCCACGGCTCTCCGGGGGCCTTGGCAGAGTGACCCAGCCCCCGTCAAAGCCCTTCCCACGCTGGGTCGGTTTAGAAAGCCCACAAGTGCGGGGCAGGGGCTTGGGCGCCTTTAATCTGCTGTGGGATCTGGGATGCACCGCCCCACCTCCCCCATTCACAGAGTTCCCATTTGCAGGTGGAGTGAATTATTCCTTCCGCCCCCAGAGACAAGATTATGGGGGGCAGGGGGCGCACCATGGCCCCCGAGGCTGTGAAATAAATCAGGTGCCGCTAAGCCCCTGAGGGCTCCCCGCTTTTGGGGTGCAGCCAAACCGGCAGAGAAGCAAGAAGACAGGGACAGTTCCTGCCAGGGGCGGAGGGGTGACCAGTGTCGACAGTGACAAAGTCCACCTCACAGGGAGGAGGAGAAGCCGAGGGGTGAGGGCAGAGTCCTGCCTGACCCCAGGCTCAAAGCCCCAGCACCAGGGTCCCGGAGAAGAGGCTCCCACCACTGGCCCACCACACCCGGGATGGCTGTGGCCGTGGGTGTGGCCGTGGCCCTGGGCGCCAACTAGGCAGCCGTCACTTCCTGCCAGGTCCCTGAGGCAGCTCCCGGGTGCCCAGAGTCCAAAGGTTAGCGAACGGCTGCTGCGGCCAGCAAGTCATTGGAATTCACCAGCCCTGGGCCTCCCAACAGTGAGGGTTCCGGGCCTCGGAGCAAGCGGCACGTGAATTCCACGGGTTTTTTCGAGTCCACCCTGCAAGGTGCACCGCCGTGCCCTTGGTGACGGTTGAAGGGTCCCCGCCGGGAGAAGGGCAGACGGGCCCCCACGACCACCCTCACAGCAGCCACACTGCTGACATCGGCTCCCACTCACTGCAGCCTCCTGCACTGAACGCTGTGATTCACGTCTGCACCACCTCATGGGGAGGCCGGGACGGCTCAGCACTTGAGCGCTTGCCTTGCAATCCAGAGGTCCGGGGTTCAACTCCCGGCCCCGGCCCGTGCAAACTCACATGCTGAACTGCGGTGCACCTGGCAACTGCCCGGGTGGTGGGGAAGTTTCTCGCCTCCCAGGCGGGAGGCCCCCAGTTCAGTGCCCACCCCGGCTCTGTGGGGCTTCCCCTGGTCAGTGCCGCTGCCCTGGTCAACTGCGCGGAAAGGCTGTTCCCACAATGCAGCTCGGTTTCCCAGGACACTGCCTCCCAGGCCCCAGTAACAGTGTCCCTGCAGATGACAGGGTCCCAGCCTCACCCTCAGGTCAGGAGGGCTTGGGGAACCTTATCCACGCCCTGTCTCTTTTGTTCAAAAATATACCAAACCATTGCCTTAAAAAAAAAAGACAGAAAGACGGACGTTCCTCAATCCTGAACCATGTAAACTTGCCCACGAGTCAAGAAAGGGCACCCGCTGGATTTCCCAGGAGAGCTGCCCACCCTCCCACATGGGGGCCCCAGCCAGACCAACGCATGCCAAGGGCAGGCAAGGACAGCACATGCCCCATCCCCCACGCACGCCGGGCCCAGGGCTGCCAACATGGAGCCCACCCGGCCTGGCCCCTGGAAGGGGAACTCACCCCTGTCACCAGACGAAAGCAGCAAAAACGTCTTTAAGGAAAGAAAAAGAACACAGGGCCGCTGGAATCTGTCACAGGACGATGGCAGAGAAGCTTCGGCCTGAATGAATGAGCTGGCCCTTCTGAAGGTTCTGGAAACCTCTGGTTCCTCATCATCAGGGAAGTCCTCGCTCCCTGGCCTGCCCTGACCTGGGTGGTCTCCATTGGAGCCAGCCCCCCGTAACCCCCCTCAGGACTCCCCACAGCGCCCAGCACAGAGGTGCCCACGTGGTTTGCCGGAGCAGGACGCGGGTTGCTAATGGAGCCAAGTCTGGTGCTGGGCACAGAGCGCAGGCCGCACGCAGGTTTTCTGGAACAATCCGCGCCGATCGAACCTCCGAGCTCGTCCTTTCCTGAGGCCCTGGCAAGAGCCTTGAGTTCCGGGGCGTGGACGCCAACCGGGAACAGAGGACAGTACCCGCCTCAGGACGGAGTGACCACCGGCTGTGTGAGGGTGATAATGACTTAACCAACCCAAACTGGCTGCTGGAAATTAGGCCCCTGCTCTCACGGCACCCCAATCCCCCACCCCCACCACCCCAACACACACGTTCTCTGCCTGGCTCTTTGCAGAGCGCCAGGCATGCTTCTCTCATCCAGCAAGCCTGCCCTGTGATGCCCTCCCCAACCACGCCAGGACACCAAGCTTAGAAACCCACTGGGTTGTAGGCACCCACCACTTGAGAGGTTCCCACTCCTCAAAGCAGGGGCCCTGGGGGGTCAGGCACCCCAGACCTAACCCTGAAAACCCCCCCACCTCCTGAAGAAAGGCTAGTGTAACCCCTTCCTGTCCAGTCGGGAGAATGAGGCGACCAGGGCAGACCAACGCAAACTTACATGGCGGGTGGACGCAGGAAGGGCGCTTGCTTCCAGGAGTGGGGACAGGTGACAACCCCGGGCAAGTGTGGAGGCCAGCCGGGTGGAGGGGGCCCCCCAGGTGCTGCTCCTGCCCTCTCCATGGTCTTCCGGGGCCCCCCTCACAGCCTCACACAGCACCCCCAGGAGCCCACAGAGCTCTATCTGCCTCCCCCATCTCGCAGCCTGGAGCTAAATTCCACCAGCTCAGCACTTCTGCAGAAAGGGGGTGGTTCCGCTCGCGCCAGACTTTCCACAGGGTGGTCACCTTGCCTGCTCCCCCTCTTCCGGGGTCCTCACACCCAGCTGCTCTCCTGCCCATGTTGGGGGGCCTTCCGGGGCCCCACCATCTCAACAAACTCTACAGCTGCTGTGTGGACGTCACTGCCCTGACCCCATTTCACACAGAGCAATGCCTGCATCCCAAGGTCCAGGGGGCGTGCGAGGGAGACGGGAGCCCACCCCCCACCACACCTGCAGCAGCCAGGAGGGCTCAAGTGGGAGTGCCTCACCACCCGGAAGGGCGTCTCCCCACACAGGGCCAGGCTCACATGGGCCCCACGCTAAACCCATCCCCAAGCCCAGCCGAGACTCCAGTCACTCATGAAACTGCAGACCCTGTGCTCCAGCCTCTCCCCACAACCGCATGGGAAGTACACCCCAGTTCAGCACGTGGGTCCACACAGGCCAGGGCTGGGATTCGATCCTTGGTCCCCAGGGCTGCAAAGCGAGCACTTAACCCACTGAGCCCTCCCGGCTTCCCTCACCCCTGCCCTGGTCTATGGGCTTGACCTGGGAAACTCCTACATCTGACTCAAAGCCCAGCTCGAATGTCCCCGCCTTCATAAATCGCCCCCAGCAGAGTTCTCTCCAGGGCTCTGCCAGGCCCTGGGACGCCCCGGGCTCTAGCTCTTGTCTGCACAGCAAGTGCGTGTTACTGTCCCCTTCTAGGCTGCTGTATGTTCTTCCTTCCCACCCCCACCCAGAGGACGGCACGCGGGAGGTGCTCACAAAGGTATGTGTCACAGAGGTAAGAAAGCCCAGGGCACTGCCCCAGCCCAGGCCCCTCGGGCCCCAAATCCCACCTGAAGCGCCCCCTGGGCCAGGTCTCCCTACTCATCACCCCACATCATGCTGAATGCCTCCCCTCCCAAAAGTACCCCTCACCTCCCACCCCAGTGGGGGGAGGGATCTGGGCTTTCCAGTGTGGAAACTGAGGCTCTCTGAGGCCTCGTGCTGGGGCGCCCGACTCCCCCACCCCCAGTCAGGACTGGCTTTTCCTCGTCTTGAGCATGGGGAGACAGGAGTTCTGGGGGTCAGCACCGCCTGCCTGACCTGCCCACTGGGCTGTGGAGAGGGGGGCGGGGTGCTCCCCGGGGCCAGGGAGGAGGGACAAGAGCCCCTTTGTGCCTGCAGCCTCCAGACACCTGTCCTCCCTCCTCCTCCCTCCCCGCCGGCCTGTGTGCGGCCTTGTTTGTGCCACGGCCCAGAGGCCGGGCCCAGCCCGCCAGGAGCCCCCCCAGCACCTGCCCATGGCTGGCAGCCCCGCCGCCTGGCGGCCAAACACAATCACCCGCTGTTGACACAGTTGTTGGTGTTCGAGAGCCGGGAGCCGGGAGCCAGGAAGGTCCAGCAGCCGGCAGGGCCGGGAGCCGGGAGAGCAGGGATCCGGGAGGGTCCAGCAGCCGGCAGGGCCGGGAGCCGGAGCCTGTGGAGCTACCCAGACAGGACCCTGACACTCCACCAGGGGGAGAGGGGCAGCCAATCCAGCCCCCGCCCCGTGCCACACTGCCACGCCTGCACACGAACTGGACCCTCAATTCTGGGTCCCCCAGGCCCGATGTCCAGCCAGGGGTCACCTCCAGACTGGGGGTATCCTGTTGAGGGGTACGGCATTAAGGCCGGCAGAGCTGGTGGGAGAGAACGGCACCTACGTTATGAAAACCACGGATCACAACCTCACACCTGTCAGAATGGAGATAATCGGAAAGACAAGTGCCCGCGAGGATGCGGAGAAGAGGGAGCCCCCGGGCACTGTGGGTGGGGGTGCAATTCGGTGCAGCCCCCACGGAAACCAGTGTGGAGGGTCCTCAACAAACTACAGATAGATCTGCCTTATGACCCAGCCACACCACTCCTGAGCATTTACCTAAAGAAAAGGAAAACACTAACTCAGAAAGACTTTTGCTCGGCTCTGTTCACTGCAGCACTGTTTACAACAGGCAAGATATAGACACCACCTAGTGACCATCAATAGACGACTGGACAAGGAGGTGGTCTGTAGACATGGTAGAATATTACTCAGCCATGAAAAAGGAATGAAATCACACGGTTTGCCACAGCATGGATGGACCTAGCAGGTATCATGCTAAATGACAAAAATCAGACAGAGAAAGACAAATACCATATAAGCTCACACCTATGCAGAAACTAAAGTACAGAACAAGGGGAAGCCGGGATGGGTCAGTGGGTTAAGCGCTCGCTTTGCAGCCCCGGAGCCTGAGGATCTAATCCCGGCCCTGACCCATGTGGACCCACATGCTGAACTGGGGTGTGGCCCCCAGTTCAGTTCTTGCCGGGGCCTATGCGGGAGGCTCCCGGCCCAGTTCCTGCCCTGCACAGCCCCGTGCCCACCTGTGGAGTGAAACTATATGGAAAACTAATGTCAACTATGGAGACTGCTCTGGGCCCTTCCCCTTCTCTTTGTCTCTCTCTGTCAAAAAACAATAAAAATAAGTCTTTAAAGTACAGAACACAAACACACACACCAGAAACAAACTCATGGACACAGAGACCTCACTGCTGCACCACCGGGGAGGGGAGGTGGGTGGAACAGAAAAGGGGAAGGGAATTAAGAAGCCCTAACTCCAGAGATGAAACAAGTCACAGCGACGTCCTCATCAAAGTCCTAACAACTAGGTAAGGCGGCTGACAGTCACTCGACGGATGGTTGCTGTGTGAGATACAGGAAGGTGGAATCAGTACGTTCGTTACACACCTGCAACTAGCATAACCGTGTGTGTCACACACGACGCAAACCAAAACGGTAAGGGCATTAAAAAACGACAGCAACAGGTAAGCCGTGAGGCCCTGACGCCTCAGAGTTGCCACAGGGGCCGCGTGCCCAGCAGAGCGGGGCGCACACCACGGTCACCCAGGCCAGGAGAAGGCTGTGCCTCTACTTGCTCGGAGTCCCAAGGTGCCTCTGCCCCAGGCCACACGTGACACGGAGCCCCTCCCTAAGGTACCTGTGAGTGAAGACTGAGCCCACCTCCCCAACCCAGGGGACGGGGTTCTCCAGCCCCAGCTGGGCAACCCCACTGACCCCACTCAGCCGCCCACCCCCGCCCCACGCCTGGTGAGGGGCTGGCTGGGGTCCCAGGATCACAGCCATGCAGGAGGGGGAAACGGGCCTGAGAGGAGGGAGCGGAACGGGGGTGACCGCTGCTCCCCAGATGAGACCGGGACTGAAGCCCCAAACCTGCGGGGTCCAGAGGCTCTGGGCTACTGAGCTTAGGGAAGAGGAACCAGAGGAGGGGTCTCCGGGTGCCTCCCAGTCCTCTCCCGTCCTTCTGAACAGGGGTCTACAGTCCCCACTGTCTCCCTGGGCACTGCCTGGTCCCTCAGAGGCCAGACAGGGGCTGAGTAAGCCCCCAATTGTACACACACACACACACGCGCACGCGCGTGCACACACACACGCACGTGCGCACATGCGCACCAGCCCAGAGAAAGGGAGCCGGGCAAGCCAGAGACATGGCCGGGGCTAGAGGGGCCGCTCCCTTCTGCTTTCAACACTCCCCGCCCCCCACCACACCTGCCTCCCAGAGCCAGGCTGTACCTGCGCTCAGGTGCCCTCCCCACCCCACCCCACTCACCTTTCATTTGCTGTTCCTTCCCTGCCACACCCCACCCCACCCCAGCCCTCAAGGGACAGGCCCAGAACCAAAGCCCCACAGAACACGAATGAGTGACTCCAGCACCTTCAACAGCACTGGGGGGCCGGGGGGGCTGCCAAGGTTTCCAGAGAGCCTCACACCCACCCCTGACACCAACGCTGTCACCCTCCACTCAGCCAGCATGTGTGTGGTTAGGTGAGGGTTAATTGGGTTGAGTCAGTGTCAGGGCCACTTAGCACACCTGCCACTCCCATTGCCACCTCTCAGGTGCCAGGCCCGCAACCCAGGACGGCCCACTCGAGGGGTCCTTGGGCAGACTCAGCTGTCCTCTTGAAAGGGTGTCAGCCCATCTTACAGGGGGCTGTCTTCCCAGATCCCCCACTTCCCCTTCCTGCCAGGGACCCCTCCTCCTTCTACAGAATGTTCCGGGGCTGCCCAAGCCTCACTGGGCTCCGTCTTCCAGAGAGAAAACGGACGACAACTGACCCCTTTCCCCTTTTCCTGTTTCACTGCCTGGCAATTCTCAATAGCTTAAACCCTTCCCACTCTGATTACGCAAGTACCACATCGTCCCACCACTTTGGGAACTACAGAAACACAGAACTAATACCATAAACAGGGACCTCCATTCTTCAAAGAGCCCAACACAAGCTGTGGGTCCAGGGTCCAGGGTCCTGGGCCCAGGGTCCAGGGTCCAGGGCAAGCCCCCCCCCTCAGCATGGGAGTTGGGAGGATCTGCTTTGGGGGCTTCCCTTGGCCTTTGGGGGGCCACCCACCCTCATCTTGGACTTCAGAAAGAACCACCTCCTCTCCAAATGGCTGCACCGAGACCCGTCATGGCACCCACGGCTGCCCCCAACTGAGCACGGGGCCCGGGATGGCAGGGGCACCTCCAGCCATGCCCAGGGGCCGGCCTCGCTCCGCCCCAGGGCCCCCAGGCCTTTGTGAGGGGCGGGAGGGAGGTGGGAGGGGGCCGGGCCCTCTGGGAGCCGGTTCTGGGCCCATCCTGTTCCACGGGCAGCACATTCCATTCTGAGTCAAGCAGGGGTGGGGATGGGGGAGGCAGGGCCGGGGCAGCGAGCAGCCTGGCCGGGGTCACAGCTCAACCACCAGGGGGAGGCTCTCCAGGCTCCTGCACGGCTGCGCCCTGCCCCGCCCTCCTCACAGTGTCCCCCGGAAGACACAGGGGACAAGGTGGGGGGGACACGGAGCCCCGCCCGGCACGAGGCCCGTCCCCTGCGCCAGCGATGGGGCTTCATGCCCAGGCCATTTACAGGCCGAGGCCCCTCCTGTGGGGAGGGGCGTCCGAGCGCCGCGGGCATGGCGGGAACTGAACTTTCAGAATGGACGGTGGCCTGGCTCAGGCCACCAAAGCACCCGCGGAAGTGACACTGCTGGGAAGACTGGGCGGCTGAAGAGGCCCACCCGTCCTCCTTCCCATCCTGGGCCACCCCATGTGCAACTCTTCCCCCCTCTGGCCGAACCCCCAGCTTTGGGGGCCACCCCCGCGGTCTCCCCGCCCGTCCCCGCGCCCGTTCGCGGGGTGAGGTGCTCTGTGTCCACCGGTGACCTTAGGAGGCGGGGGAGCCCCAGCCGCCGCTTCTCACCTCACAGCCTCTGGAGGCCCAACCCCTGGCTCTGCTCCCTCTCTGGGTCCCCCCAGGACCCCCCTCACACCCGAGCAGGGAAGGCCATGTGGGTCCCTGGGCTCGGGCCACAGCGCTCAGGCCGAACTGGATGCCCCACACCATGGGAGGGCGCTGCCTTGCCACTACGGCCCAGAGCAAGAGCATTTGAATTCGGAAACGCAGCGGCCCTGACCCCTGAGCAGAGATGGGCCGGCATTTGAAGGTGGCCCGGCTGAGCTGCAACCAATCTCCCCCTCATCGAGGATTTCCAACCCCCCCGGCCCCCAGGGCATGCCCTTCTCATGGGCCCTGGTCTCCCTCCTGGTCACAGGCACTGGGACAACCACCTTCCTGGCTGGATGCATGGGGTTCCAGGAAAGGGACCCGCAGAGGGAGAGGAGGGCCTGGCGAGTTCAGGCAGGAGCGAGCCCTGTAAGCAAACACGGAGCTGCAGAGCAGTTCCCATGCAGTTCCCTTGCGAAGCACGTTCCACTGTGGGTCTGGTGGGGCCTTCCCAGCAGAGCCCTCCGCAAACACCAGGCTGCACCCGGGAGCGTGGCTGGGGGAGGGGGCAGGGGCACGGCCGCATTTCAGTTCCACTTTGTCCAGAGATGCCAGCTTCAGCGGCTCCCTAGCGAACTAACCAGGGAGCCACCCCAACGAGGGCCCAGCTCAGAGCAGCCCAGGAGGAGAAAACCCTAAGTGCGGCCCCAGCAAACACTGGGCGGGCGGCAACCCACTCCAGACCCTGCCGGTCCACGGAGCCCCCGCGGCGGACACGGTCAGTTCTGGGTGGCAGGGAGCTTTGCTGCCGTTCCATTTTACGGATGGAAAAACAGCAGCTCAGAAATGCTCCCTACGCCCCTCACACCCACGGGATCCAAAGCGGCCTCACTTCATGATCACTGTTTCCCCAGAATCTGTTCATTATCAAAGTAGCGAAATGTCCAGGAGGAAAGACGGGCAGGAAACAAACATTTTCAAAGCCAGGGCGCGATGCAAAGACTCCACCATTACTGAACCCCACGTCCCCCATCACATGATCGGATTTGGGGTGAAAAGCGCTCTCTGGTGTGTTAGGGAGGCCTGGGGCTCCCTAACAAGTAAGAGATTGGGGGCGTGGGGAGATCAGAAGGTAGAGAAGGGCATAAAAATCACTCTAAGTCCAGCATCTGCACTTAAACCTCCCTCTGTAAACATTTCAAGGCAGCTCTGAAGCCTGCTTTCTACGTGGGCTTGCACGCGGCCATGCGCTCGTTAGGGTCGCAAACCTGATACAAAGTTCAGCATTCCCGCCCCTTCTCATTACAGGCAGTTTTGTGGTAACTGCACTGGCTGTGTTGGGGTCTCCTGGCTCTAGGTGGTGCGTGCACATGGGACGGCCGTCAGAAAGGATAATGGCGCCTACGCTGCAAACCCATCTTTCCTCCTCCTTGTCCCTCGGCCACGCTTCCCCCCACACCCCCTGCAGCAACTCTGATTACCCCGTCTTATGTACCAAATACTACACTCTTAAAACCATATATCGGCTCGTGCCGATCCCCGACTGAGCACCCTCCAAGGGCTCCCCGTCACCCGGGCCACCCGGGCCAGAACGGAGCCAGCCAGGCCTCCCGGGTCCCCTGACCCGGCTCCGCTCTGCCCTCTCCCACCCCCCACTCCCACCCCCACCCCCACCCCACCCCCCACCCCTTGCAGCCACAGCGCCCTCGCAAACCCTGTTCTGGCCTCGGGGATGTTTCGTTGGCTGGACTTTCTTCAGGTCTTTGTGCGGCTGCGGGCTCCTGCTCGTCCCCTGGGCCTCCCTGAGCCATCCCCCACCCCAGGGCAGCTCTCACTGGCCTTCCTGCCCCTGCACTTCTGTCCCGGGGCCCAGCGCCCCCTTATCCGCCTTTCACATCACAGAGGATCGAATACGGCCCTGGTGACCCATCTCAAGTTTCCCACTTTCCGTCTCCTCCCACTAGAAAGAGGGCTCCCTGCAGGCAGGCAGACTACGTCGGGCACTGCGGCTGGCACGTAATACGTGTTCAATAAAAAAACTGTTAAAGGAGCTCACTGGCTGGTTCTCGTACCCCGAAAACACCCACCGCAGGATTTCCGAGCACCAGCGACCAACCTCCCGGCCATCGTCCCCAATGCCCGGGGGGGGGGGGGGGGTCCGAGGGTCAAAGGAGAAGCCCGCGCGGTCTGAGCCGCATGGGTGGCCAGCAGGCTGCCTGCTCACCCCTTACCTGAGCTGCACATGGCGCGCGGAGTCCAGAGTCAGGTGAGGGGCCTGAGGCAACCCCAAATTCCTAGCAAAGACTCGACGTGCGAGTGGGAAGTTGGAGTTGAACCTGCGGTCCCTCGGGTACCCGAAACCCCACATCCACTCCATCTGGGCGGCTGAGATAGTCCAAGCTCCTAAGTGAGCCCAGCAGCAGACACGCGGCCACTCCCCCAGGGACAGCCCCGGCCCAGCCCACCTGATGCTTCCCCTGGGCCCCAGACACCTGGGCTCCTCTCCGGAAATCCACCCAGCCCCCAAGACACAAATGCACATCCAATCCCGAGCGGGCACTCAGGGACACCCTGTGGAGACACTTCCTTCCTGGGCCACAGCCATTGGGCCAAGATTTATTTTTTTTTAAGATTTATTTTATTGTTGACAGAGACAGAGACAGAGAGACAGAGAGAAGGGGGAGGGCCCAGAGCAGTCTCCATAGCTGCACGTCATCCGTTTTCCACATAGTTTCATTCCACACAGGTGGGCGGGGGCCGCGCAGGGCGGGAACTGGGCTCCCAGCCTCCCGAATGGGAAGCTTGCCTCAGCTCAGCATATGGGCCCACATAGGCCGGGGCCGGGCCAGGATTCGATCCTTGGTCCCAGGGGGCAGCAAAGTCAGCACTCAACCCGCTGAGCCCTCCTGGCTTCCCCTTCTGTTTTAAGAGGGAATGAAGCACCTTTCACAAAGATTGTGAAGGACGACAGGGAGCCAGAAAGGCACAGAAAAGTCCAAAGACATCCGATGGGTCTAGACAAGGCATGGGATCTGAGGAGCCAAAAATCAGGAAAGGGTGGAAGGGGACGCGAGGATGTTCCCTTTGCAGCGGGGGTACAATTATAGATTAAATGAGCACTGTCCAGAGTGTTCCTCTGGGCTCTGTACAAGGTCAGGTTAGTACTAATGACAAGAGCAGCAAACTTGTCCCAGCCCTACTGTGCGCCAGGCATGGTTCTCTGAGCTTCACTTTATTAGGGCCTTTAATCTTCAAGCACACCGCCTGCTGCTATGAAATCCACTTTACAGATGGGCAAAGTGAGGCACAGAGCACTGAGGTTACATTGCTTAAGATCATGGTGTCAGATCAGTGCCTACCTAAGGGTCCAACAACCACTAAGCTAGACTTGGCTTATTCGGGGGGTGGGGGTGGGGGATGCCTATCCTTCTGGAGTTTGTGTTTTCCAAACCCGAATCCTTGAGTGAATCATTAGGTACCCATTTCAAATGTGTGTATAACTCTGCCCGTTTGCAGGTTAAATCTAGAAAAGCTGGACTCGCCCGAGCCCACGCTGCCCAGAGGTGGAGTTAGGACCCAAACAGGCTGAATCGCAGCATCTGCAGCGCCACCTCCTAAGGCCCCCCCCCCCAAGCCCCCAGTGTAAACCGGGGTCCCTGGCAACCCCACCCCGAACAGCAGCACCTTCCCAGCCGTCTCAGCCGGCCCCTCAGCCAGCGCCCAGGCGCCCTGCCCGGAAATTCCCACAGAGTCCAAGCGAGCTTCCCAGGAAGCCTCCCCGGCCGGCTCCTCGCTCCGGCCGGCTCCTCGCGCCGCCCGAGTCCTCGCTGCTGCCGTGGGCCCTCCGGGGCGGGGGCCGCCGCTCGTGCGTGCGCGGGGGTCCTCCCGGACAGGCCCGGGGCTAAAGCTCACAATGCACTTCCCGCCCGGGACTCTCGAAAGCCGCCCCCCGCCCACGTCCCTGCACCCTCCCCACCCCACCCCCAGCCCCGGCCAAGTCGCGGAGCAGCTGCAAGACCCCGCGGGCGAGCCCTGCGCGTCCCGGGATTCCAAGCAGCCGGCGCGCGCGCGCACAGCTGTGTGTGCGCGCGTGTGTGTGTGTTTACGTATGGAACGCGCGGGGTGGGAAAACAATGGCGAGCCGCTGGGGACCGAGCGGCGAGCCCCCACCCCTCCCCACCGGCACGAGGTGCTGTGGCGGTGAAATGGGGCTGGAAAGGTTCACCTCCCCGCGGCGGGAAGTGGGGGCGGCCAGGAGGAGGCGAAGGTGGGAAGGGCCGCGGCGCGGGCAGCCGGAGCAGAAAACAAACAGGACGCAGCGCCCCGGCTGCTCGGCTGGTGAACGGACCGGGGGGCGCGCCCCACGCGGCGAGGCGGGGCGGGGGGCTCTGCTTCTCCGAGCCGCACCCCCAGAGCCCCATTCCGGGCGCGCACAGGTCACCTCGGCTTCCCGCTGAGAAACCCTTGAACTGGGCGCCTGGACAAGCTGCAGTGAAAGGCACCGGTGCCGCCGCCCCCGCCAAGCTCGGTGCGCACGGCCACCCACGGCCTCGCCAAGCGGCCGCCCCTCTCCACCGGGACCCGGCGTGCCCGCGCGGAGGACCCGCCGGCCGGGGCTGCTCGGGTCAGGTCGGGGGGTCCGTCCTGGCTCGGAAAACTTTGCAAAGGCTGGAAACTCGCAGAGCCGAGAGCCGGCGCGTGCCCAGAACCGTGGGGGGCGCGTGCGTGTCAAACTTCCGAGGGCGGGGAGGGGGCGCGGAAGGGCGCACTTACTACTCAGCCGGGCGCAGGGCTCCGCGCTGCTGCGGCTCCTCCCGCGTCCAGGCGCTGGCGGCCCGGGCTTCCCGCTCACATGCCCCGGCCACGCCGCGACCCGGCGGGGCTGGGAGAGGCACGCCCCCCGCTGTCGGCCGGGGACTCGCTCCGGACCCGGGGCCGCCCGGGTGCGCGCCCAGCGACCGGCCGCAGGCTCGGGCAGCGAGCTCGGTTCCGGCGGGGCGGCGCCTTCCGCGGGACAGGCCGCTCTCCTCCGCCCTCTGCCCTCTGCCCTCGGCTGCGGCCGTCTCCCTGCCTTCCGCGGTCCTGCCCCGGATTCGCCCGGACGCGGCGCCCGCCCGGCTCTGCCCCCGACTCCCCGGCTCCGGGCGCGCAGGGCCTCGGCGGCTGGCTTCGGCGGCTGACCGCTGCGCCCAGGCTCGGGCCCAGCCCGCCGCTCCGGGGCCGGTGCCACAGAACCCGCCCTCGTACACTTCAGTTCCCAGCCGGGACTGGGAGCCGGGCGCTCGCGGCTGCGAGGCGACTCCACAGCCTGGGAGGAGAAAGAGGGAGGGAGACAGAGCGGGCAGGGGGAGGAGGGAGGAAGGGTGGGGAGACAGAGGAGGAAGGAGAACGGAGCTCCCTCCTCCTCTGCAGCCAGGTCCAGCCAGGCATCAGGAGCTGAGAACCCCTGGCGGAAAGGGGAGCGCCAGGGCGGCGGCGCTGGGGGGGCGAGGGAGGAAGCCGTGGATGCTGACCACTCCCACTGCCCAGGCGCCAGGGTCTCTACGCAGACTCTTCGGACCCCAGAAGTTGTCCACCCAACTCCCAGCCTCCTAACCCCTCCAGGTAGAGCACCTCGAGTCAGGGATCCTGAAACCCGGAATTCAGAACCTCCCTTAGGAACCGGATGCCACCTGCAGCCGGAGGGTCTTCCCGCGGTCTCGCGCCGGCCCCCAGTCCTGCCCTTTTGCAGCGCAACCAGGCCTTTATTGCCCCCCCGCCCCCCGGCCTGCACGGGCAACCAGGCCTTTATTATTATTACTTTTCCCTGACCTGCGCGCGCAACCAGACCTTTATTGTTATTTACCCCCCAGACCTGTTCTGCAAAACAGGGTGGGGGTGGATCCCCTCAAGACCACGCATTTATGAAATACCTAAGGGAGCCCGGATGAGTGACAGGGTGGCCGTCCCATTCCTGCTTCCCACTTGGTGAAGGAGACAGAGGAGTGAGCCTATCATGGTGCAGGGGGCCGGGACCTGGGCCCACCAAGGGCACCCAGGGAGGTGTGGAGACCCCGGCAGTCTCCGGGGGAGGGGTCATGTCAGCTGGGTCTTGGGAGGACCTGTGGGTGTGGAGCAGGTCACAATAGTGGCAATGCTGCGACTGCCGGTAACAACTGGCCCACGGTGTAGAAGGCCCGGGTCTTGGCAAGGGCCGGACGGTCAGCCAGATGCATGGCAATTCCAAGGGCGCGGGCTTCGTCACCCCCCAGCGCCTTCCTGGGCTGCCTTTGGGTCGTCTGCAGTTCTCCCCACATGCGTCAGCTCTTCCGGGAGCGCTTCTTCACTTGTCTGTGTCCACCCACCAGACCGGAAGCTCCATGAGGGCAGCCATGTGTCTCTGGCTCACCGGCAGCTCCCTGTGGCTGGTCCAGGCTTGGCCAAGCGCCCTTGACGAATACCTGATGACCAGGGGGTGGACTGGAGGGAACAGGGGGTCCCTGAGGGGTTCTAAGCAAGACCTCGGATGAGATAACTCTAGCAGGAGGCAGGGAAGCCAGTGCCCAGACAAAGCAACAGCCCGGGTCAAAATGACGCAGGCCTGGGGGAAGCCGGGCCAGCTCAGCCGCTTAGACACTCGCTTTGCAGCCCCGGGGTCCGAGGACCGAGTCCCAGCCCCGGCCTGTGCAAACCCATATGCTGACCTGGGTTGTGGCCCCCAGTTCAGTTCTCGCTGGGGTGAGCTTCCCATGCGGGAGGCTTCCAGCCCAGGTCCCGCTCACCCATGTGGAATGAAACCCTGTCGAAAGCAGATGACGTCCAACTGCGGAGACGGCTCTGGGCCCTCCCCCTTCTCTCTCTGTCTCTGTCTCTGTCAAAAACAATAAAATAAATCTTAAAAAAAAAAATGATGCAGGCCTGAGCTGAGGTGGGGGGGATGGGGAGGGGAACCCGGTGGAGGCAAGAGGGTGGGAGGAGCCCATACAAACACTGCGGTCTGGCTTTTGGGTGACGGAAGGGAGCCATTTCAGAAAGGGTTTGAGTCCCCGCAGCCACATGCCTGTGTTTTTCTCTGGCTCCTGATCAGGATTCGAGGGGCAGCGTCCTGATGGGTCTTCCCCGTGTCTGTCCTCGGCAACGTGAGACGAGAATGGAGAGGTGGCCGGTGGGCTCTCCCTCCAACACCCTCCACCACTGTCACATCCCCATGGCTGTCACCAAACTGAGATATTTTTAAGTATTGGTTCCTTACTAGGTCTTGCACATGGTCAATGTGTTCATACGTGGTCTCTACTTGTGTCTTACCCTAATTCTGTGAGGTTGGTATCACTTTAAAGGTGAGAAACATGAAGCTGGAGGTCAGCCAATAAGGGAGGGGAGGCCGTTATCTGACTCAGAAGGTTCTATACGGGAAGCCAGGATGGCTCAGTGGGTTAAGTGCTCACTTTGCAGCGCCGGGGACCGAGGATCGAATCCTGGCCCCGGCCCCGGCCCGTGTGGACCCATATGCTGAACTGGGGAGTGCCCACAGTTCAGTTCTGTCTCTGTATCTCTCTCTCTCTCTGTCAAAAAGATAAATAAATAAAAATAAAAATAAATAAATATTAAAGAAGGTTCTAGAGCTTTCCACACTCATGCCACCCATTGCCCTGGAATACCCGTCACATCTCCACGCTTTGATCCAGGGTACCATGCCCGCCTTGAAATGCTCACGTTAGCCGATGAGCTAAAAAATAAAAAAAGTTGGGGGAAGCCAGTATGGCTCAGCGGGTTGAGCACTCGTCTTGCAGCCCCGGGGTCGGAGGATCATATCCCGGCCCGTGTAGACCCATAAGCTGAACTGGGGTGTGCCCCCAGTTCAGTTCTTGCCAGGCACCCCCAGCCTGGTTCCTGCCCTGTGCAGCCTCTCACCCACCTGTGGAGTGAAACTATATCAAAAGCCAATGATGTACAACTATGAACACAGAAGAGTCCACGAAACTAAGGCTGGTCACGTCGACTCAACTTTAATGCTTGTTCCAGAAATTTCTTGCCCGGGAAGATAAGACTGTAAAGCTGTAAAGTAACTTCATGATTTCCTTCAGAAACTGCCTGAAAATCCATGTGATGTGAACAATGGACGGTTCAAACAGCCCCCTCCTCTCGGGCAAACCACCAGCTTAGCAAACAACTGCTCGTTGGCCCAGGCCCTTGCCTCTCCGGGCCCTCTGATCTGTTATTTCATGAATTGGTCCCGGTCCCAATCAGATCTCCTCTATGTGCAGATCCACCTGAACCGAGACTCTGCCCCCACTTCTTCCCAAGGGGCCCCTCTTGGTTCTCGGACCTCCTTGTCCATCTTCCTCCTCCCCAGCTAAAACCACCCTCTCCCTTCTTCTATCTCCCTGTTAGACTCCAGACTCAGGGAGGGGAGAAGCCGTGAGCCGCGTTCTCCATTTAATTCCCAGAGCCCAGGATACAGGAGGTCCTCCCAGGACGTCCGTCGATCCTGCGACTGAGCAAAACAACGGCGGCAGCACCAATGCCACCGCAGGCTCATCGATATGAACAAGAGTTAGGGGCCCAGGGTGCTCATCAACATTCTAAACCAGCTGCATGGGGAGGCCCGGACAGCTCAGCAGGTTGAGTGCTGGCCTCGCAATTGCAAGGTCTGGGGATCGAATCCCAGCCTGGCCCGTGCAAACCCACACACTGAACTGCGGAGCAACGGGTAATGGCTGGGATGGTGATGCCATCCGTTCCATTCTGCCCCTGCACAGCCCCATGTCCACCTGTGTGGAAGAAAACCGTGTCACAGCTGGTGACATACAGCTATGGAGACTGCTCTGGGCCCTCCCCCTTCTCTGTCTGTCTGTCTGTCTGTCTGTCTGTCTGTCTGTCTCTCTCTCTCTCTCTCTCTCTCTCTCTCTCTCTCTCTCTCTCTCTCTCTCTCGCCTTCTCTCCACACAATAAACTAGATCTTGCTGAAGGAATGACTGGTTGGCTGCAGTGAGCCCCTGTTCCTAAGGCCCTGGTGGGGGGACCTGGTGCCCCAGGGGGGTAGGATACCCCACACAACCTTTAACCTCCGGTTAGTAGAGACACCGTGCAAGTCGCAAATGCCCTTGGGAGAAGGAATAAAAGGCTTTAAATTCACAGAGGGCTGTGAATTGCTCTCAGTGGCCCTGGGCCAGGAGGGTAAGGGGCAGGTACACACTGAAATCCCCGTGTGGCTGTTTTGCCCCCAAAGGGCTCTCCTTCACCCACCCCCACCCCTGTATATAACCAGGGGCGATGTTCTCTGTGACGAGGAGACAGAAGCAGGACTTGAAGGTGGGTACAGGTGGCACAGACCCAGCCCGGTGGGGTTTATCTGGGTACCCACTCTTCATCCTACTGACCGACTTAGTGCTTTTCAAGATCCCTGTGGCCAGACGTGGGGGATCCAAAGGGCTCAGCTCAAGGTTGGGGGGTCCACCATTCAACTTTTCAGAGCCGGGCTCTCCCTTCCGGCCAATGCAGGGGGCCCCAGCTCGGTTCTCCCTGAGTTTTTCCAGGTTGTGGGAGCTCATGAACATGGTCACGGATAGGTTCGTGGAACATCTCCCCTGCCGTCCACAGTGGACAGTATCAGATCTGGAAGGAGCCGGTCTTCCGGAAACGCCTCCAGCTCCCCGCTCTGGGCCCTGAGAGAGGAGGCGTCTGACCCCGGGCCTGCACTCCACACACACCATCTCCTTTACTCTGCGGGCAGCTCCGGGTCACGGGTGGGGATGAGCACACTCAGAGGGTGGATGGGAAACTTCTGGGACCACCGGTGAAGGCTGAGGGCATCTGCACAGGCTTTCTGGCCCGCAGTCCACGCTTTCCTGCGGTACCGTCCTCGCTTCTCCTGGGTCTTACGGTCCTTTGAACCTGAACTATGTGGACTAGCCCTTGAGGGATGCTCCACAGCCTTGGCCGACACCCCCAAGTAGAAGCATGTGACAGTCAGCCTCCTGTCCCCCCAACTGAAGACTGTCTCCGAAGGGCAGCCGACTCAGCCCATCCCACCGCCCTGCCATACACTTGCACATGCATGTGTGCACACACACAGAGTTCAGGGTGCGTGCTCAGCTAATGTTGGTGACACATACACAAATGCTGAGCCACCACGAGAAGCTGAGCGGGCGGAAGGGGCTGAGGTGGGCCTCTCACCTCCGCAGTCAGCCAGCTTGCCCTCCATACATTTCCCGCCCGGGGGTCCCAACTGCTGGGCGTCAGGATCAGGCAGCCTGTCCCACCGACCGGCTTGGAACGGGTACGTATGAAAAGGCCCATGCGTGTGCATGTACACGCTGTGCCGTCTTCACTTCCTGGGCGTTTGATGGTCCTTAGACTCTGAACCAGGTAAACTAGCATCGAAGGGCTGGTTTCCAGTTCTTTCCCTTCTCTCCTGTCCCTTCCCACAGGAGGCCTCTGGGCTCCACAGGCGGCTGACGAGGGAGGAAAAGCCCTGGGGAGGGGGCGCCCTCCCAGGAGCCTCCTGCGGGGGGAGCTCCTCAGTCCTCGGCACCCCCACCCCCACCACCTGGCCACAGCGGTGCCCCAGCCCCCAACCCCCAACCCCTAGCTTCTGTTCACCACTGTCTTTCCGGTCTCCACTCGGGAGGCCTGGATCCTCATCCTGGGAGGGAAGGCAACAATTAACAAAGGCACCATGAAGTAAAGACAATTAACAATCCAGAGAGGAGGGGAAAGAGAGGCTTTGTTCTGGTCTCCCTGGCAACGGGGGCAGGGGGAGGAGAAGGGGCATCCAGAGAGGCCGGTACTTTCACTTTCCTTTCATCCCGCCCCGCCCCCGCCCCCTTGGGCTTCTGCCCGGGACACTCGGGGAAGTTGAAGGGGACAGGGCTGGGACTGGCCAAGTTTGCAGGCCGCAGATTCGGGGTGGGTGACTCTAAGTCGGTGCCCCAGCTAAGACTCCCCAGGGAAGGACAAGGACACACAGGGAGAGAGAGAACCCTGGGACCTGAGTCCCCTACTGGGGACAGCGGGTGGTCAGAGGAAATGGCTGGCTGTGGGGCCCCCCTCATCACAGTGGGAATTAGTGCTGGGGGTGAGGGGGGTGGGGTCGGGATGGCCGCCCCCCCCCCGACCTGCAGGGCCCCCCTGCAGGGCAACACGGGGTACCCCCGATCCCAGAACACAAGATGGCAGCCTCAGGGCCTTCCATCCAGAGCAGGGTCCCCCTGAGAAGACAAGGCCTTCCAGGGCCCCTCTCCACCACGCACGGTGCCCAGCTCCACCTTTGGAGCCAGAGCAGAACCCAGGACAGAAAAATCCAGCCTCACCAGGGAGCTGGGCTGGAGCCCGGCTCTCAGGGGTCCCCCATCTAGTAAAGGCAGGAGCCCTGGAAGTGTGTGCGAAGTTCCCAAAGCCCCGGAGTCCACGCTGTTGGTGTTGGGGGGCCGGTTAGAAGGCACCTTTGACCTCACAAGTGTTTTTGGCTGGAGCAGCCAAGCACATCAGCGCAGCCTCAGCGGAGGCCTCTCTCCATGAGTCGAACCACGGGGACATTTCTTGCTCCCAGTAACCCTGATGTCGCCATAAAAGGTGGGTTAGGGACCCCAGAGCCTGATGCCTCCAGGGTTCAGCTTTACTGCCCTGTGGAGTGAAGACAATTGAAGTAATCAGAAACTAAAATCAAGGAGAGAAACCACCAGTCTGTTCCATGCAAGCCCCCAAACCAGGCAAGAGCCTGGCCTGTCTCTGGTTTCCCCGCTGCCTGGGGGGTCAAACCCCTCCCCAAAGGCATGTGTCCTAACCCCCAGGACTGCAGAATGTGGCTCTACCTGCATCCTTCAGTTATAAGAAGGGTCATTCGCGTGGGCCCTAATCCAAGGGGACCCATGTCCTTGGAAGAGAAGGTTTGCACACAGACGCGCACAGGGGGAGGGCACAGGGAGAAAACAGCCACCTCCAAGTCAAGGACAAAGACCTGGGACCGAACCTCCCTCGTCAATCAGGGACCAGCACTTAACCGTGCGGAAGCAGGAAACCATCCATTTCTGCTGGTTAGCCCTTCCCACCTGGGGCAGCCCCCCAAATCAGCACGCGGCTTTGAGGTGAGGTGGCCTGCACAACCTTGACTCAACGCTACCTGAACTCGATGCGTCTGTCCACATGCGGGGGAGGTTTTTGCAGGTGCATCCATTACTTTTTTGTACGCACGTCCGTCATGAATTTAACTTGAAGCAAAGTTTATCTATTCCTCTCCTCCCCCGTAGCCCACTCCGTTACAGTTTTCATTTCTTTTGGTATTGGTTGAACATGTTTTATTGTTTTTAATCCCTTTCGTCTTTTATTTTTCTGGTTTTAATGATTTTTACTGATCTCGGTCATTTTTAATCTGCTTTGTCTTTCTTCTAGTCATTTTATACTATTTCCTTGTATCTCGTCTTACCGTCTAGATTTATTGCATTATCTCTGTATGTTCCATCATTTATGTCTAACCTTTGCCTTATGTATCTTTGTTCTGTCTTTTCATTTCTTTTAAGTTTATGTGGCTTATTTTGAAGTCACATTATCACTTGCCTGCTGCCTTGTTGTTGTTGCTGTTCTTGCCATCTTTTTATTTCTTTTTCATTGGCTTTCTCTTTTTATTGACTAGTGTATGGTCGTCCACATTAGACTGTTTTTGATGCTCTCAGCTTATTAAATGTGGAGGCTGGGAGCCTAGCCCTCCGGGGTGAGCCAAGAGGCTGCCCAGGCCCAAGCTGAGGAGGCCGCGGGTTCTGTCTACCCGAGCGGGCCCTTCGGCTCCTCTCAGCAGATGCCCCTGCAAAGCGGGCTCCTGTCCCTAAGATAATTAGTCTGTGGAACCCGGGAGACCTCGGGACAAGTCTCTGCTCGGAAGATACTGGCTTTGCTTGTGGTGATAACGCAGGAGGGCCGGCGGAAGAGCCTGGCTCCCTCGCATCGTTTGCCATCAGGCGGCCCGTGTGCACGGTCATCACCGTCTCGGGACCTTAGATCAAGGCGTTATGCACTTGCCACTGTGTGGTCATTGTCTCGTTACCTCCCTCGCTAGGCGTGGAGATTTTTGAAGGTAGAAGCTGTGCCTTACTGGTCTTTGTTTTGGGGACAGAACACAGTCTCTGGCCCCCAGAACAAGCTTAACAAATATTCATACGTCTTACGTGAATGAGTAAGAACATATTAATAAAGGGAGGCATACATACATGAGTCGGCCTTGGAAGAAAACTAAGCTGCCTGAGAAAAACTCCTTCGCCCTGAGGTTGCTGTTCACCTATACAACGAAAGGGGTTGAATCAGGTGATGTCTACCATGTCTACCACCTCTTTCTATTCAGGCCTCCCAGGACTTAGGATTGAAGACAGGCGTGGGAACCCGTGCCCTTGTATGACCTTCCCAAAGCAACATGAGGAAGAAAATAATAACGAGTGGAAATCAGTGAAATAGGAAGCAGACCAACAATAGAGAAAATCAATGACAGCAAAGGCTGATTCTTTGAACAGATCAATAATAACATTGATCAACCTCTAGCTGGACTGATCAACAACAAAGGAGGAAACACACAAATGGCCAATATCAGGAATGAAAGGGAAGGAGCATCACTTCCGATCCTACGGATGTTAAAAAGCTGAGAAGATAGTACTATTAACAACTTCGTAGAATACATTTGGCAACAGACATGAAGAGGACCAGTGATTTGAGACACACGTATTAGAAAAACAAGCCTAAGAAGAAACAGAAAATTTGAATAGTCCCTCTAATATTCTTCAAGAACACGGACACATAGGCCTAACAAAATCTTTGCCACTAGAACCCAGCAATAATATCTACAAAGGAGAATAGGTCAGGACCAAGTGCGATCATTCGGGAATGCAGGGCATACAGTCAAGGAAGAAATAAAACCGTCTTTACTCACAGCTAAAAAGATATGTATGTAGAAAGCTCTAAGCAATTTACAAAAGAAGAAGAAAGAGCTCGTAGAACCAAGTCGATTGAGCAAAGCTGTGGCATACGTCAATATGCAAAAATCAGTGTTGTTTCTATATACGAACTTGTAGCAAACTATTGGAAAATGAAGCGAAAAGCTGCCATTTACAGCAGCATCAACAACCATTAAATGGAGGTAAATTTTGTAAACAACAGACATGCAAGACGATTACATGGAAAACGGAAAAGTGCTGCTGAGAGACATGGAAAATGGAAATGAATGGAGAGGTGCACCATGTTCATGGATAGTGTGGAAATGCTGACGTGATCTGTAGATTCAGTGCCATCCAAATCGTAGTTACGATTATAGACTGAATGTTCTTGTCCCCACCCCACAAATTCCTGATCTCAATGTGATTGTACTAGGGGGGCGGGGGCTGTGGGGGTGATCAGGTCCTGAGGGTAGAGCCGTCACAAATGGGATCAGTGCACAGCGAAGACGGTCATTTATGAACCAGGAAGTCGGCCCTCTGCAGACACCTTGAACTTTTGACCTTGGACTTCCCAGCCTCCAGAATGGTGAAAAATACATTTCTGTTGTTCAGGGGAAGCCGGGACAGCTCAGCAGGTTGAGCGCTTGCCTTGCAACCACAAGGTCTGGGGATCGAATCCCAGCCCCGGCCGGTGCAATCTCACTGCGGCGCAACTGGTCGCCACCAGGATGGCAGTGAAGGTTCTCGCCTCCCATGTGGGAGGCCCCCAGTTCAGCTTCACCCGGAGCAGCCCCCGCCCACCTGTGTGGAATGAAACCATGACAAAAACTAATGTCGTACAACTATGGAGACGGCTCTGGGCCCTCCCCCTTCTCTCTGTCTCTCTCTGTCTCTGGCAAAAACAATAAAATAAATCTTTTTTTAAAATGGGTGAACAAGCTGCTGCCAGGTCACACCTGGAATACTACGCAGCAAGGAACAGAAACAAAGCCCCGACCTACGCAAGCCCTGGGTGAAGCCAGACACATCACGGCCCCTGCTCTGTGCCTTTGTTTACATGACAAGCTGCCACCTGCACAGCTGGTCTCTGGAGACGGAACCCAGGCAGGTGGTTTGCTGGCCCAATGGCCGGGGAGGCCAGGTGCAAAGTGTAAGAGGGAACCTCTGGTGGGTGACAGAGACGTTCTGTGCCCTGATCGTGTGGCGGTGATGTACGTTTATGAATTGGTCAAAACTCCCTGAGCTGTGCACGTGACCATGGTGTCTTTTACGTGAAGTAACTGAGATCTCGATGAAGTTAATTTTAAAAGGAAAAACATAAAAGGCAGTCTGGCTGCGTCCTACGCTACAGGAGTGTGTGGTTTGAAGCAGGTCTGGGTCCGGTCCCACCCATGTCTCTCCAGCATGCTCGTGGGTCCAGCACCTTCACCCAAAGCCATAGCAGGGGCTCCGTTCTCCCTGAAGGTCTGTTTCCCAACCTCCCTTCCCCCCTGCCCCACCCCTCGCTCTCCCACCCCCCATGCCCGGCCACAACCTTCCTTCATGGGCTTCCGCGGTCCACAGGTGGGCTTACGGGTGGTGCAGCTTTAAGAAACTGTGGTGTCGAGCAAGCTAGACACCCTCCTCCCGGCTCCCGCTGGGTGTTGGCAGGTGAGAGGCCGCACACAGAGCCCCTGGCACCTGGCCCTCAGACCCTGATACCTTTCACCTGGGGGCCGCCACTCCCCTCCTGGCACGAAGACCGGCACACCTGGGCCAGGCCACGTGGTCTGCTCCGGCCCTGAGCCTCATCGGGTTAGAGTTCCATTCCCTCTGTCCCTGTCCTCTCCTGCGCCCACGACACGGTTCCATTGAAGAAATCCCAAGCAGGGCTGTCCAAAGGAAAGGAAACCGGGCAGGAAGTGACTGTGGCCGGGGCCCCATGGGGCAGGGAGAAGGGACACCCCAGGCCAGCCAGGGTCCAGCCAGCCAGGCCAGCGACTCTGTAGGGCCGAATGACCTCCCTGCTGCTCGGATAATTGATGGGCCACCATTCAGCCCCGCCCTGGGGATGCAGGGAGTAATGGTAGGCGAACAGGGAGAACGGGGTGGCAGGCAATCCAGGTGGGAGCCGGGCACAGGCCTCCTGGCCGAGGGCTGTGGATGGATTTGGGCAGCAGAATCCTTCAGGAAGCGATGGCTCAGGCCCCACCCCCCCCAGCCCCGGGTCTTCGTCCTCCCTGGACGGTGTAGAAGACGGCAGGGTCCTGGCATGGGAACGGCTGCCCCTGTCTGACAGGAAGACAATGGCTTGGCAGGAGCCCATGGGCGAGCCCAGGAGACCGGCTTGGGTCTGCGGCTTCCTGGGAGGAAGTGAGGCATTGTTTCGGGGGCGCGGGGGGCCCGCTGGAGCTCCACACAATGCAGGGGGCGGTGGGTGTCAAGCCGGGAACATGTTTATTGCTCTCACGGCCCCATGGTGGGTCCACCTGGAAACAGACCTGCTAATGAGAGGAGACAGGCCTGGCACAGCCCCAAGGGAAGGCTGGCGGGCCAGCTTCACCAGAGGCGTGAGGGTGTGTGGTCTGGGCTGGTAGGCAGACCTGGGGAGCGGAGACCTGGGAAAACCACAGGGAGCTCTCACGCTTCTGCCCAGGCAGCCAACGCCTGCTGGGGGGTCAGGAGGCGGCGGCGGGGGGAGGGGCCTCCCATTCCAACCTCTGCTCCAAGATGCCTCCGGTGGCCTTGACCAGTCCGTCGAAGCTTTCTGGGCTGGAGGGTACCCACCTTTTGAGAAGAGAGACCCCAAATCCTTTCTACTGTCTCTCCCCCATCCCCCGGGTGTTGAAAGGCTCAGGGAAGATCAGACACGCGACGGCTTTGAACTCCTTGGACCAGCGCAGTCGGGACATCAAGGCTCAGCACTGTTTGCTGCTTTCGCCTGTGGCTGGGATGCGGGAGCGTGCTGTCTGGGACCTGGTTTTCCCAGATGGTCAGACACCTGCCCGGGACAGAGACAGAGTTAGAAAGGGCTCCTGCATCATCAGGACACCTGGGAGCCACGGGTGGGCCGCGGGGGTGGGGTGGGGGTGTGCTGGGTGTTCAGGAATGTCCGGGAGCGCGCAGTAGGCCTTTGCGGGAGTTTTTGCACCACGGAGACTGGATCACTCTGCAAACCAGGGCATTTTGTTTGTTTGGAGCTGGTCTCCCAGGCGGGGCCAGGAGAGGCTGGTTCAGGGCTGCCCTGACCCCACCCACGTTCCACCATGCAGCCCTAGCCCTGGGCTGGGGGGTTGCGTTCACACTCTGGACAGAGACCCCCCACCCCAGAGATGGGAGGCCGGAGCAGTCTGGGCAGGAGGGCCGTAGGAATGGAGGCTCCTGGACTCCAGGCCAGAGCTGGATGAGCTGTCTGTCATCTCTAGTGACCCCACTGTGTCCCGGGGGGTCTGGGAGCCAGACTGAAGCTCCCACTGTGCGCTGAGGACCTGGTTCTCCCACATTGCTAGACACCTGCCGGGACAGAGTTATCAAGGGTGTGTCCTTGCCCTGGTTCAAACATAACAAACTGGGGTGGGGGGAGGGGGAGGGGGGAGAGGGAGGAGAAGGGTGGGGCGGGGTGAGGAGGCTGCATGGGTGGAACCTTGAAGCATCTACGAGGACTCTCGCAGGCTGAGCTCAGAGCTCATTCATTATCCGGGGACTTGCCTGTTTGCATGCTGTGTTTTGGGGGGTTGTTTCTCTACAGGCTGAAAAGGGGTTGATGC
Source organism: Craseonycteris thonglongyai (assembly GCA_004027555.1). NCBI lineage: Eukaryota > Metazoa > Chordata > Mammalia > Chiroptera > Craseonycteridae > Craseonycteris > Craseonycteris thonglongyai. The sequence continues at coordinate 234 of PVKE010011976.1, read as the reverse complement.
TCACAAGTTCTGCTGACGCCTCAGATGAGAGAAGGGAGAGAGAGAGAAGAGAAGGAGGAGGGCCCAGAGCAGTCTCCATAGTTGTACATCATTAGTCGTGACATAGTTTCACTCCACACAGGTGGATGTGGGCCCATGTGGGGCAGGAACTGAACCGGGGGCTCCTGCTTGGGAGGTGAGAACCTTCACTGCCCTCCTGGCGGTTACTGGTTGCACACAGTTCAGCATGTGGGT
>PVKE010011975.1:27851-39307 GCA_004027555.1 Craseonycteris thonglongyai | reverse complement strand
ACCACCATGCACCGAGACCCACACTCACCACCATGCACCGAGACCCACACCCACCACCATGCACCGAGACCCACACCCACCACCATATACCAAGACCCACACCCACCATCATGCACCAAGACCACACGCACCACCATGCACCAAGACCCACACGCACCACCATGCACCAAGACCCACACCCACCACCATGTACCAAGACCCACACCCACCACCATGCATCAAGACCACACGCACCACTATTCATCAAGACCCACACTCACCACTATGCATCAAGATCCACACTCACCACACAGCAACACCCACACCCACCACTATTCACCAAGATCCACACTCACCACTATGAACCAACACCCACACTCACCATGCTGACAGTAAAGGCAAACAAAGCAGGAGCTCTAACAGCCTTAAAGACCTCAGTTTTGTCACCTATTATACTAGGTAGGTGACCATGGCTGATTTTTTAACCTCTCTGAACTTCAGAGTCTTCATCTGTAAAATGGAGTTAATATTAGCATCTACTACCAGGATATTGCAAGCATTCAATAGGTATATATATGTAGAGTGCTGAGAACAAAGCCTGGTACATAATATTTACTGGGAAAACAAATTTTTTATGCCTTATAAGTTTTAATAAAACAATCCCTGTCAAGTACTTAACACTACATGTGGCATTTAGAATGTGCTTGATAAATGTTCACTCTATAAAATTGCATGTAAGATGAAACATTCAACTTCTCTGGTTTAGAACAGAGGAATCAATCTAATTAGTCCTGAAATTAAGGGCCTTTGTATAAGCCACTTGTATTTGAAGCAGAAGGTATCATTAGATTAACAAGTCTATCCTGGATTTGTGGGCAACAGAGCAATTTTGTACATGCTGATGTTCTAGTTAAAACCATCACAATTTCGAGTCTAGCCTTGACATACAGATGCATTTTTACACCATCTATTGTGTAATTGTGTGGTTTAGATTTTCTAGAATCACTTCTTAAAATCCTAACAGGCGTAGCTCAAAAATGCCATGCTCCTGCATTGGAGGTATGGGTTGTGTGTCAACTCTGAAATGTTATTTAATAAGAGACAGCCTGGTCACTTGGCTCAAGCTTGGGAGACCTCCTCTGAAAGACCATTGGTTGCTGAAAGTTTGATCTATTCCAATAGGGAATTAGTGTATTCACCACCTTATAAAATTTAATGTTTTCTCTTGAACCTGGCTGAATAGCAAAAGCTTCACCTATCCCAAAGAGTATTAACATGTCAACATCCCTATAAAAGTTACACTTATCTTAATGTGAGGTGTTTTTTTTTGAAAGAGAGACTTGATTAAACAAAAAACTGCTTTTTTTTTTGCCTTGGGATTAAGTGAGAGAGATTGACACTTGCTCTGAATCATGACCCGGAATAATAGTGCTGTGTCAGCACTCTCCAGAAAGTTTAGTCATTTCCTTAAGATCAATGGTAAGTGGAAAGTAACGGTTTTACAATAATTAGGAGTGTTCTATATATATAGGGAAGGTTCACTTAGACTAAAACATTATTGATATCACATAAATTCATATTGAGCGTGGCCTCACATGAACTGATAGTTCACATACCACCTCTTTTTATATCGTCATTAACCACATGTTTAACTCATGTACTGCTGACGTGGAAGGTTATTCTCATCTCTTTAGGGGCATTGATAAGTACCTGATTTAAATGATTCTTGAGGATTTCAGTAGCTTTTAAACCTAATTGATCAGCGATTCCTCCTTATTCTTACATGATACGAAACATTTAAAAGCTGGAGAGCTGCTCTTCACCTCAATGGCATCATGAAAATTACCTGCCGAGGGAGTCAGAAAACAGAAAGCTGTCCCACCCCTCCCTCCCCTCCCCCACCCTGGTTTAATATATTATCTATGGCTGTCACAACAGTGCTCTTACTAGACACTTAAAGAGAATGTAGTACAAACAGTACACTGAGACATTGTGCTGTTTCAAAAAACCATCTATTTTTCAGGACTACTCTGGCTATTTAAAAAGTCTGAGAGGAAGGAAAGAACACTACTATTTGTGAGCACCAACTCCGGTTCAAGCCCATCATATATTTTATCTAATTTAATCCTGAAAACTCCAGGTGAAAGGTGTTATTATTACCCCTGTTTTATTGATGGGAATATTAAAGCCCAGAGAGGCTAAGTAATTCAACCGAGGTCATACAGCTAATAAGGAAGGCAGCTGGATTTCCGACTTCAAATCTAATCCTGACTCTAGAATCCCCGTTGTTCATCACATCCCGCCATGGCCTTTATTTCAAGATACTTCGTCTCTCTTTCCACCCTCCTGCGTTAACAGTTGTGTTGAGCAACCCGCCTACATGTGTGTATATATGCAGGTTGAAAACTGCTGCGCTTCTCAGCAATCATTTTGTTGGACGTTGTATCCCTTCAGAGGCTGAGTCCTGTCTGTGGAGGGGAGCATAGACCTGTTTGATGAAGAACAGAGGACCCTGCATAGCAAAATCCTGATCATTACAGGTGATCCAGGCATGTCCCAGCCCTGTTTGTACTGGGGGGACTGTGGTCTAAAGAGCCAGCAGCAGCCCTGAGCACTTACTATGAGAATAGGCTGCTGAACTTGGCTTTGAGCTTAGCCTCATGGAGAAAACCAATCAGAGAAGGCAGAGGTCACTGGTGTGGGGGCCCGAGCACACTCAAAACCCTGACTGAGTTTGCCGGTGGTGGGGGGACAGATGCAACGGCAATTAAGATGGCTGTATTTCTTTCATTGCAATAGTCGCTCATTCATGTTTCTTTTATGGACTCAGCTCCGGAGATGCTGTGTAAAAATTAAAACAGATGGGGAAGCCGGGATGGTTCAGTGGGTTAAGCGCTCACTTTGCAGCCCCGGGGACCAGGATCAAATCCCGGCCCCAACCTGTGTGGACCCACATGCTGAACTGGGGAGTGCCCCCAGGTTCAGTTTTCACTGGGGTGAGACCCGGGCCCAGTTCCTGCCCTGTGCAGCCCTGTGCCCACCTGTGGAATGAAGCTATGTGGAAAGACCGATGATGTCAACTATGGAGACTGTTCTGGGCCCTCCTCCTTCTCTCTGTCTCTGTCTCTGTATTTCTTTCTCTCTCTCTCCCTCTCTGTCAAAAACAATAAAAATAAATCTTTAAAAATTAAAACAGTTATGTTAGAATAACAACTTGAGAAATACAGGGCTTCTTCTTCCTCTCCATAGCCAAAGAAGCTCCTCTGGTCTCTCTTTCATTTTTCTAATGGAAATATTTTTATTGCGTCTGCAGATTATAAAAATAATGCATGCTTGTAAAAACCTCAGGGAACACAGAAGTTTTTAAAATAGAAAGTAACTTTCTCTCTATAGTCCCATCCAGAGATAACTACTAGTAAGTTGGATAAATATCCTTCCAGAAACTATATAAACATACATTGCATGAATGTGATCAAACTACATATTCTATTCTTAAGCTGCCTTTTCCCACTTTACAATTCACTGCACACATCTGTCCAGGGGAGTACTATAATACGGCATCATCCTTTTTCGTGGTTATATAAGACTTCATTGTTTGGATTTAGTCAGTCAAATCGCTATCAGCGGATATTCATATAGTTTCCAATTCCTTGCCATCATAATCACTGCTACAGTGAACATCTATTCATGCACTTGTACCTAGGAGGGCTGTCTGGAAAAAAATCCAGCCATTGTCAATATAACAAAAAATGGTTGCATGGCTGGATACTTCCTGGACGGGACTACTTTTCTTAGCAATGCTGATGCAGGTTCACAGACTATGTACATTTTTAAGTGTCATAGCCAATCGCTTGATAGCCCTCCAGAATGGCAGCACCAATTCTGTCCAGCTCACAGTGAGTGGGAGAATGTCCCCGACACACAAGCAAACTGATGAAAGGCTGTCTTATAAGCAAAACTGAAATTAGCGTGTTCTATAGAGAATCCTACAAATGAAGGACTCTGTAGCAAACGCAAGCAGTTTTAACAACAGAATCCACACGAGCATCGTCATAACCATAGCAAAGCTTGATTATTATGAACAGTGTTAGTCTGCCCCACACACCTCATTTAATGAGGATAACCCTGTGAAGCTATTGTCATTATTACCATCCTCTTCTGTTACACAGATGAGGAAACTGAATTAGAAAGAGGTGTTGTAACTTGCTCACATCTCTAGTAAGGGGACTAGGTCTTTTTTTTATTATGGTAACTGTATAACATAAAAAAAAATTTTTATTGTGGTAACTACCTTTTTAGCCATTTTTACGTGTACAATTTGGAGACAGTAAGTACTCTCACTCTGTTTTGTAATTAATGGTCAACACTATTTGTTTCCAGAACATTTCATCTTCCTAAACACAAACTCTGTGCCCACTAAACAAAGAGTCTTCATTTTCTCTCCCTCTGAAACTGGGATTTGAACTCATGAATCCCAAAGGCTTAAATCCCAGAGTCTATGGCTTTGAACAGTTCCTCCACTTTCTCCTTCGTTGCGCATTTGAATTACACTCGGATTTTATTGTTTCCTTTTTGTGAGTAAGGCCTTGTATGGAAAAAGGAGAGTAGCCATGGAGTCCGGGAGGCTTTGTGGCAAAGGTGGGATTTTTAGGGCACAAGTCAAGCCTTAACATGGCTGACTGACCATTACTAAAGCCATGTGTGGTAGCTCTAATTGCTAAACATAAAGGCCAGGGTGCTATGTAGGCTAATGGATCCATTAAAAAAAAAAGAGAGAGGGAGAGCAAAAGAAAAAAACAACAACAAGAAAAGTAACCTTTCAATCCTGATTCACTGACCCAGATAAACTGACTACGGGGCACCCGGGGCATGGGTGAATCCTCCGTGCAAATCCTCAGTATCCCATGATCTGGAACGAGAGGGAGATGCTCTACCCTCCAGCAACCAGTCCCAGCCCAAGAAACTTAGACAGATGGGATCCTTGCGCCTCCTTATCTTTTTATTATATGTGGGCCCCACCCTCTCCTCCATTTTGCTTTCCCATAGAGATCCTTCTCAGAATCCAGCTACCATTGCTCACTCTGTTGTCAGGGGGACAATGTCTGCCTCTCTGGAGGGGAAAACCTACCACTCTGTACATCAGCCTCCAGGACCTTGTATCCCGCTGACAGATGTCACACATCCACACCTATGGGCCCTAAACCAAAGCTGTGGGTTTGGGGACCAATCCACATATTGTATTATTCTTTCCCTCTGTATTTTTAACTATGACACTGCTGTTTTAGAATAGATTCTTCTTGAGAAGTCAGTTTCCACATATCATTTAACTTTACAACCCAAGGCACTCACTATCCTGAACAAAATATTTTAAAACACCTCAAGAAAATGTCTGTATAGCCTCATGCCACTTAAAATGTATTCTAAAGTCACCTATCGGGGAAGCTGGGATGGCTCAGTGAGTTAAGCACTCGCTTTGCAGCCCCAGAGACTGAGGATCGAATCCTGGCTCCGGCCCATGCAGACCCATATGCTGAACTGATGATGTACAACTATGGAGACTGCTCTGGGCCCTCCCCCTTCTCTCTGTCAAAAACAATAAAAATAAATCTTAAAAAAAAAAGGAGTTATGGTCATGTTTTAAAAATAAAAAATTGCTATTAAAATGATTAAACTAAGTAAAACAGACACAGGAAACTTAGAAAAAATATATTTCCTGTGCAATGAGCCTCTGATCCCATTAAATACTTAAATAATATCTTTCTGACATCGTGACTGTAGAAATAACATGTTACTTTCATACTTATGACATCAAGAGATTACATTACTAGTTTATGAAAAAAATATGTTTAATTTGCCATTTTTAAATGACACTGATATAGATTAGTATATATTATGGAATTAGATACATATGCTATGTCAGCTAGTTTTATATTTTATTATAAACATCCCCAAACAGGTGCAAAAATACCACCTAAGAGACAATGTATCTCATGACAATAAAAGCATATGTGCCTTACATCCAAAAAGAAGAGGAAGTGTATGTATCTTCCCATCACCCCACATTTTTTCTTTCTAGAGCTTTATCTGACTCTTGGGCACAGTGCCATATATCTATAAGCCCTTGTATCTTATGATTAAAAGAAAATAAGTGTAGAATCATGTTTGCTACAGTCTGCTGTCAAAAGCCCATGTCTAATAATCCGTCATTAAAATGTGATAGTGTATGGCTAGAAAGAAAGAGAAATCTCAGCCGTCATGCTCATTTGCAAATGTTTCAGGGGCTGGAGTCTGTGTGGCAATCCTGTTGTTTCTAGGTTATTTGTGGAACAACCTGTTTATTGCGCTGATGGTTGCCTGTGTCTGCATCGCACTTCTGACTGAGATCTTTATTTTCTGCGGTTGGCATAGATTTGTGCTATGTGGCAAGGGAATGTTATCCATTCAGCAAGCCCACATTCCGGAGCTCCACTACCCCTCCTTTGCCCTTGCCAATCTGATTTCTGAGGAATTTGCCTACAGTTTCTACCAGAACATTCAAAATAAGAAATAAAAAAAGGAAAGGAACTCCTTGCACTACTTCGCAGACTGTTTTATAGAATACCTCCTTTGGCTTGAGATTCTTGGCCCCAAGAAGGGAAGGGGGTTTTGTGCCTTTGTTGAAATGAAGGCCTGTTTAGGATGTTGTCTGTAATTGGATCACATCCCACTGCATGTAGTACACATTGCCGACTAACCTGTTGCAACCTGGAAAACATTGCAAGTCAGATATTTGCTACCAAACAGCCAATTAGAAAAAGAAAACAGTGGAGGGAACCTGGGTTCAAACCACCCTTGTCCTGACACGCACCAACGTAATAGCACGAGGAAAAATGGAAAACAGAGACACCAAGAAGATCAGTGAGAAGGCTGGGCCTCCCTTTCTTCCTTGACTTTGTTCCTAACAAATGTTCATCTTCATCCTTTCTAAATTATGTCACTGAAATGAAGACTTTTTAACAGGAAAGTTCATGTTGAGAGAAGCTGCCCTTGGCCCAAATGGAAATGGTTGTACCCTGCTTTGAAATGGGTTCATTCCCCCCTGAGAGTAGGTGAGTACCCGACGCGAGTTGAATCTCAGAATCTGAGATTAAGAAGCAATCAACTGATATTTTAAAAGAGTCTGTGTTTTCCTTCCGGGAAAAGAGTCTAATATAGGCCCTTTTCCAAGGAAAATTTAGACAATGTTCTCAGGTACACAGTCAATTTCATCTAAAAGCTTTCTAATAGTTTCGTCCTGAAATCCCTCAGTGAGGTAACTGTAGTCTTTCTTCCTTCAGGGAAGAGAGAGAAGCTGTTTCGTTTCAAAACAGAAAAAAAGGATAGCTTTGGTGAACATTTCCAAACACAAAAAGTCACTCCAATTCAAGGAAGGTATAAAGCCCACAGGTGTGCCAAAGTAAAACAGGAAAGTATGATAATTCTTTTTATTCTTTCTCACAAACAGGAAGTAAAAAGGCAAGGGTTAGAAGCTGACTTTCCTAACAGGTTTCTTTTCACCACCAAGTTTTGAGCAACATTGCTCACTCTTTACCAAAACCAATTAGGACGTGAGCACTCAATAAGCCCATCACTGATTTAGCAGGCATGTAGTCAAATGGGGGTGAAGTTTGTGCCAGATAGCAAAAGATGGGGAACTCTCTCTTAATATGAATTATATGAGGGAAAAGAGAAGCCTTCTTAAGAATGCCTGGCTTTCCACAGGACTTCGTTACTTGTCTTATGGAAGAATTTACCTGCAATTAATATAGCTCCTCCCACTTTCCTTTGGTTAGGGTTAGCATCCTTATAGCTCTCTCCATCCCTCTACTTTTAATCTTTATGTGTTTAATAACCTATATTAATATTTAAACCTGGTTTCTTATGCATAACATGTAGTTGTGTCTTGTTTCTTTCACCCACTCTTGACAGTCTCTCTCTCTCTCTCTCTCCCTCTCTCTTTTAATTGGTCTATTTAGACCATTCACTTTTAAAGTGATTATTCATGTAGTTGGAATTAGATCTACCATACCCGTATCTGTGTTCTATTTGTTGCCCTTGTTCTTTGTTTCTTTTTTGGTTTTCCACACTTTGCTTTTTCTGCTTTTCATTGAGCATTTTATATGATTACATTTTCTCTTTTAACATATTAATTGTACTTCTTTTATTTTTAATGTTAGTGGGTTCCCTAGAATTTGCAATATACATTTACATTTCAATCCAAGTTCACTCTAACACTCTAACACTTATAGTAGTCCCCCACTTATGAGAGAGAATTCCCTATTCTTCCCTCCCATTCCATGTAACTTTGCCCTTCTCTCTCTTATCCATAAGCTATCATTACTCAACATATAATTTCCCAATACACTGTTGCTATCATTCTTTTGAACACACTGTTTTCTATCAGATAATTGTTCATTTTCAATTGTGAGGATGGGATTGATAACTTCCACGCTCTTTACATATTTGATGGAAGCCAGAAGTTGACTTTAGTTTACATCACAGTGAGACTAGGAGAGAGCAGAGAAAGGGTAATTACCCCTTTGACATACAAATTAAATGAAGTTCTATGTGAGCAAAAAATACTATTTATTTATCAACTTAACATTTGCGGGTGCAATAAACAGTATTGTATTTACATAACTTGTAAACTTTGATTCCAAATCTGCCATGTTTGCTAGCTCTAAATTGCACATACCGCAGCCATCCTTTGAGTTTCATCAGTGAGTCGTCTAGGGGGACATCTTCATCCGGAGTGTATAATTGTTCAAACTTATTCAAATAGTTGACTATCCTTTGCATGTTTTGTATTCTTTACATACAGTTTCATTATCCACAAAGTGAAGAAAATATGATAAAGTTAAGACACTTTTATGAGGCAGTTTTTTAAAATAATAGTGTCTCTACTATTGCTCTTTTTGACCAGTACATATCTACAGATGCTCTATTTTAGATTTTCTTATTTGTTTCATTATGATATAAAATAAAAGGTATGCTTTCATTTCATTACTTGTTACTAGAAACCACTCCTCATCTTTTTCAAGTCCTGGTCCTTTATCTTTTGACTTGTGTATCTACTTGTTTCTATGGTTATCATTTCAAAAAATATATCACTTAGCACTTGTTTCAAAACACAAAGAGGCATAGAATTTGCTCCCAGTCCTTTAGTAAAACTAAAGCATTATACCAACAGTTTGGGTAAATGGTTTTATACTTGGAATATTTTCTTTTTCTTCCCAATTCCATTTTTCATCTCCTGAATCACAATCATTACTGCTTGATACAGACAGAGGTCTTGCATGTCTACAAACATTACATTGGATAGGGCTACCTTCACTTGAATTTGAATCTTCTGTTGAATAGTCAGCCTTATAAATTTGTTGAATATCTGTCTTGCTGGTTTCACTCAAATACCCCATTTGGCATTTAGTGTCACTTTTGTACGAATTCAAAACAGACATCTTAAAGGTATTCTTTCTAGAGTTCACACTTTATCACTGAATATATATAATTATTTCTAGATAATATTGCCACTATAACAGCACTCAAAGCAAGTTAAATCTTTGTGCATCTAAGAGACGTCAATGTTTACAATGGTTTAAGAAACACCTGACATATCCGAGACATCTTTGTATGTCAAGGGGTTAAGATCTAGCAGAAACAGTATGAGAACAGAATTCATAATCAATCATCAGAAGGTCAAAGTAATTAAGAAAAGTTGTAACAAGTGGGGAAGGTGAGTGGGAATGTAGCAGAGAGAAGGGATGGGAGGAGAGAGGTTTGAAACCTGAAGCTTTAAGCTTGTTTATGAAATGCAGAGTCTGAGAAAACAGGTTTCTAAGAGGAGAGTCAGACCCAATAGACTTTGATGTTTCTCAGCTAAAAAAAACATTGCTAATATGTGGATTGAGAAATTAGCTATTCTTAAAAAGACAAATGAGTGAACAAAGAGGCAGCATTAAGCTTGAATTCACTAAAGCTGAAATTGTATCACAAGATAGACAAGGTTGAGTTATGGAACTGAAGTGTCACCTATACCTAGAAAATCTCTTTAGCCTTCCCAGACTCCTTTCCCACACCTTTGAAAATGAGGATTGTACTAGATAAATTACAAGATCACTCTGTATCAAAAGTGTATATGCAATGGAAATATCAATCTATATCATTGTTCAAGAGCAAAAGGGAATTAGAAAACTCTACGGATAAAAGTCCACAAGAGAAATAGGGCATAATCCACAGGTATAATCCTTCCAATTCAAAGATAATCTTGGGCTGCCAGACACCAGGCCATGGCCTATCGAATGAACCTTCCACTTGAGAATCAAAGAAGAGGCAGCCACAGTGTGAAGTCCCAGAGGCCAAGAGCTTCCGAAATACAGTCCAGCCTCTGCGATGGAGAAGGGAGAGAACCCTTTTGACATTCCTAAAACTTCCACATTAGGAAAGGAAGAAGGCCCCCTGGATAGAGCCTACCTCAGATGCAAAGCTGGCTAAGAAACATGCCCCAAATCACAGAAAATAAAAACTGTCCTCAGAACAGGGAAAGTAAAGAGCAAAGAACAATGGGGTAGAGCTTTCACACAGTAACAAAAGGAGACAGTGATAGAAGATTCATCTGTTGTTCTGGTATTTAATTAGAAGAACCACAACTAGTCATTCCCACAGGCCCTGGAAACACTTGGGTGAGTTGAAAGTGTGACTTTAGGCCACTGCCACCAAAGAGGACACTGAGGACCACTAACTGCTGGCCCATCACAACTGGAGTAGACCTCACACAACAACAAAACTTAGGATGGCACAGAGTGTCCACTGAGCAGTTCTTCAATGGCCAGCCTGTTAGTAGTGACAGATGAAGTCCATTCAGATCAGGGAAAGAGAGGGAGACAGAGGAAGAACATCTGTTGAGTGTGCATGTGCCAGGCACCGTGCTAGGCTACCCAGGCGAGGCCATTTAATCATCACTTCATCCTCTGAGAGAGGTATGATTAATCTCTTCTTACACATGAGAAAAATGCCTAATTTCAAGGACATACATAAATTGTAGGTACTGAAATCTATAAAAGTTCTAAAGACCACACCCACACATATGAGAAAAATGTTTTTGATAAAATTTTGAGAGAATAGTACATTTGAAATAGAACAGAAAACTGGGTGATGATACAAATATCATTTTATCCTATGAACAATTGTTACCAAAAAATCAACAGCAAATGCATTAAGGTGATGGATGAGACATGGAGTGGATTGTTTTGTTTTCTCTATTTAAAAAATAGGGGAAAGCCGGGACGGCTCAGCGGGTTGAGCGCTCGCTTTGAGGCCATGAGGACCGAGGATCGAATCCCGGCTCCGGCCCAGGCAGGACCCACGTGCTGAACTGGGGAGTTCCCACAGTTTGGTTCTCTAACTGTCTCTGTCTCTGTCTCTCTCTCTATCTGTCAAAAAGTAAAATAGAAATAACTATG
>PVKE010011975.1:0-27751 GCA_004027555.1 Craseonycteris thonglongyai | reverse complement strand
AACAAAGTTATCAACAAAGACTTCTAAAATTCCATCAATAATAAAGCAAATACAGCAGGAGGCATGTCACAGATATTATATCCTATTCCACTCATGTTTCCAAGAGTTAGAAATACATAAGAAAAGTCTACACTGGAGTCCAAAGCATAACCTTGACTTGAACTCTGTTGTCAATTGTCAGGGAAAGCATTCCAGGCTCCAAAAAACTGTTTGATTTCTTCCCACCCCCTCTTCACCTTCATAGCACCAAGAAAATGTTGGAGGGCTTAGAGGGCCCCTGGCATGTAAATTGTAGCCATCAGGAGAAAAACCCACTATCCTAACAAGTGATGCTTTTCTTAGAGCTCCCTATAATGCCACCACACATACAAGGGAAAAACAGGACAGAGAATTCTGGTTTGAAATCAACCGAGTGATGCTGAAGAAAAAGTAGCACTTTGCCAAAACCCCAAGATTAAAAATAATAAGGAGAGGGGTGTCTGTCTGTGTCTAGAAGAGTTTTGTAAACAATAGGTACAAGAAAGCAATATCTCCCAAAGGTGAGATTTCTTTTTAGTGCCTTTTTTGGAGAGGGATCAGTAATGTATTTTATTTCTGGTTGAATAAGGTTATTAACAGTTTCTTTAAAAAAGAAAGAGAGAGAGAAAGAGAGAGAGAGAGAGAGAGAGAGAGAGAGAAACAAACAAACAAACAAACAAACAAACAAAAAGGGCAAAACAATATTTTCTGTGAAGGTTTGCTGATAAGCATTAGTGAGGTAAAGAATGGTGCCCTTTTTTTCTTTTTTTTTTTGAACAGTCTACACAGCAGAATAAAACTATCTGCACGAGGTTTCACACAGCAGAGCAATTAATTAACTTATCTCCGTGAACACTGTTCTCACTGAAACGTATTAAAAGTCTGATTCATCTGCAAGGCCCCAGGCAATCAATTGCCTCATAATAATACAAAAGAAAAATAAGCTACGGTTATGTTCTCATTTTATATCCTCAGAAGATCCTCTTTACCCTCTGTCTTTGTTTGAAAATATCTCTATTAAGAGATTTTTGTAACCCTCCCGTTTGACATGAAATATGTGAAGGCAGGGAACTGTGGGAGTAAATTACGGAGCCTCAAGGATACCAGATTAAGAGGAGAAGCTGGACTTTCTCAAAGACACACAAATCATTCAACATGTAGCTCAACAGGGCATATAGTGTGTTATCCACGCCGAGTTCCAAGCACCATTGTTAATACAGACCAGAAGAGGAATTGTTCATTAAATAATAAAAGGGGGGAGGGGAGAGAACACTCAGGCTTCAGCATTAAAAAGCCAGCAGCAGAGGGACGATGGTTTCACAAGTATTAAGTAGCTTAATAGTTATTAGTCTACTAATGGTTTTGGTTTACTTCAACTCTCCCAAATATCAATCTAATGACTTCTAAGCAGAGACTATAGTTTATGAACCCGTCCGTATGCTTTAAAAAACTTTAGTGTGGTTGACAATATCAATAGCGCCCTCTACAGGAAGCTTTAAACCCACTACTTGGGTTTTCTTAAATTTGAAAAAAAAAAACAGGTGAACACCATCTGAGAACCAGATGAAACACTGAATAAAATTGATAAAATAGAAGACAATTTTGAAACGCTGATTATGTCTTGATTTTACATGTTGATTTGAGAATTTGAAATGAAGCAAAACACACACACAACTGGTAGCCCTAGGATATTATATATTTGTGTTTGTACATATATATTTTTTGTTGATAGTGGTGTGTTTTGTTTGTTTGACACTCAGTCATTTGAGAAAAGAACATTAAAATCCCTAATACGCCTTTTTTTTTACCTAATATTGAATTCTCAAATATTAGCTTTCCTTCTTCTAAGATTTGCTAATGACAAATTTATACAATATTACTCAGATTCTTTCCAAGATGCAGATAGAGTTCACATATTTGAGAATACATAAATAACTGATGCACATACCTTTCAAATTATGTTTACTTTTCTAATATTTAGTAAAAGTGTTCAACTTGAGACTTTGGCATATGAGATAGTCCTGATGCTGATAAGACGCACCTGTATGAATCCTAAAAAGGTGGCTGTTGAATAACTACAGATAGTTTCTCTCCATGATCAGTGGTTTCAAATCCAGATTCAGAAGCCAGAATTTGCTTGAAGAAATGATTGCGACTAAATTTTCTGCTCACCTCACTCTAGTCTTTGAAGTCAGAGACACAGGCTTCTTATCTCACAGCTGTAATGCATCAACTGACCTTGTGATGATTTAATCTCACCTATTTTAGCAAGTTGTCACAATTTGGGAGAAATTGCCTTCTGATTTCAGAACTATCTCAAGTCACTAGGAGTGACACAACAAATGCTAACTCTTAGGAGCTGAATCGTTATTATTTTATGTGACCTCTACAGATATGAACAAGGAGTTTGGAGGCTCAGTTTTCGTTACCATTTTGCTGTGCTCTTTTAAAATTGGTTAACTTTTCTGGGTCTTAATTTCTTCATCAGAAAAAAAAAAATGAGAAATTTTTATTTGGAGAAAAATTTAGAACTAGATGCTTAGAAACTCTGAATAAAATCAAATAAACATCTTTTTAATAGTTGAGCTATAAGAAAAGAAGGGTAAACAAATAGTTGAACTCCTAAGAGCTGGATGGCTACCTTGTAAGCATTTGCCGATCTTTATAACCAAAAGGCTTGGATTGTAATGGCCTAAGCAAGACGAAGAATTGGAACTGAGACCCCATATAAAGCCAAGATAATGAAGGGGTTGGCCTTCCATATAAACAACATAAAGGGAAATAACAAGGAGGTCTTGTGTGTCAGCCTAGGCACTGGGTTGAAATATTGTGTCTTTCCTGAAGTTTTATAACCAAAGGTCTATCCTCTGAAGGTCTGGGGTTAAGTTGGTACTACCTGTGCAATTGAGGACACCGCGAGCCAAGAAATTAACGCAATGTGGACCCAGATGGATAGTGACATGCAGGACCTAGCAAACGCAGATTCACTCTCAACTCAGGTCTTGCAGAATTTCTACAGATAAAGCTGAATGTGAACTCAAAACCCAAAACTATGAAGTATATAAGGAAACAGGTCCCAGAGTTGGAGTCAGCTGAAACAATAACAGCTGAATTAGACTGCCAAGAAATTTGAATATTGGAATAGATGACACAGAATATAAAATAACCACCTACAAAATCTTAATGAAATAAACATGGAATATAAAAACCTGAGAAAGTAGTAAGGTACTTTCAAAACGCCAGGCAGATTTGGAAAAAGAGTTGAATATCTAAACAACTAAAAATGTAACTTAAAAGCACAATGGATGGCTTAATAAATTAGCCATAGTTGAAGAAAGAATTGGTAAAATGGAAGATAACAATCACGAAATAAACCAAAACACAGGAGACAGCAACAAAGAAATGATAACTGTGAAAGGATATTTATGCGAAACAAAATAAAATGAGATACCTGATTAATGTCTAATTGGAATTCAGGAAGATGGTTTTAGAAAAAATGCCAGTTATAATGGCAGAGAATTTTTGAGAACAGATGAAAGATATGAATGTTCAGATTCAGAAAGCACAAGTCCAGGGATACTGCTCAGTAGGTTCAGACCTTGCCTTGTAACCTCGAGGTCCAGGGAGCAAAGCCTGACCCTGGCCCAGGCAAATGCATATGCTGAACTGCAGTGTAACTGGTAACCACCAGGATAGCAGCAGAGGTTCTCACCTCCCATGCAGGAGGCCCTCGGTTCAGTTCCCGCCCCATGTGGGCCCACATTCACTTATGTGAAATGAATCTGTGTCACAACTAATGACATACAACTATGGAGGCTGCTCTGGGCCCGCCCTCCCCCACCCCCCACCTTCTCTCAAATAATAAAATAAGTCTTAAAAAAAAAAAAAGGAAAAGCACAAGTCCAAAGGAGGATAAATAAAAGGAAACTCACACCAAGACTCACCACACTAAAGCTGCAAAATACCAAAGACGTAAAGACCACACCGAAAGCATCTCGAGGAAATAAGAGTATCTATAGAAGGATAGTTATACTAGCACCAGGACTTCTCAAGAGCAGCAACACACTCCAGACTGCAGCAGAATAAACCCTATAAAATGTTTAGAGACACAATCAACTAGAATTTTACAGGTAGCAAAAGTACAAGCGTGAAGCAGACGTTTTATACAAACTAAAAGAGATGCAGTTTACTACCAGAAAACCCTCAATTGAGGAAAGTTGAAGGATATACTTGAGAAAGGATAATGATCATAGAAGGAAGGTCTGAGATGCCAGAAAGGAAGGTAGTGAAAGAAACTGCAAATAAGTGGGCGAATCTAAACAAAATTAACAGTATTCAATAACAATATGAATGTTCAAATCAGAACATGGAAAACGGTGGCCCCAAAATAGTGGACAACAATATTATGTTAGATGCAAGGAGAGTGGTCAGAGCAGGTAGGTATACAGATATATGAATTGATTTATATAAATATATAAATCAGACAAGACAAAGCTCTTCTGCTGAAAGTGAGGGCAGAGTAGCTATGCCTATGAAGCCTCAGGCCCTAAAGAATGGGCTGGAAATTCACTATATCTGGGAACCTTGCTACACTACCATTCTGTATCTACTACTTCTATTATTTTGTTTTTGTAATATTCATATTTTTTTTCACTCTCAAGCACATAGCTTTTTCTATTGGCTTCAAAGGAGAAGAATTTAGTTATGGAAGCAGCACAGGAATCATATCCGTGGTTACTGGGTTAACTAGCAAAGGTGATTTTATCCATGAGCAAGAGCCTGGATTTTTGTTTTGTTTTTTAAATCTGACTTAAAACGAAATTCTGTTGCCAGGTTTCAAATGTTTAATACCTCCTTCTGTAATTGAATACTGAACTAAGTGTGTGTATGCTGTAATGGTAGTTCATCCTTCTTTCCCTTAAGCTATGAGTTACATATGCTTGTTTTTAAAAACTACAGATGCATATAATCAATGAAAGAGCACTTCTCGAAGAAAACTGATGCTAATACTTTTTTTAAGAGAGATGTTTATTACATAAGCACTGATGTACTATTTTAAGTGAATTTGATATAATAAAAATCTCTAGGTTAAAATAAAGAAAAACATTTTGAAACTTTCATATATAATTATTTTAGTTTTAACAACAAGGAAATATTGACAAATATGTTTCAATTGAGGACAGCATTCAATGGCAAAGAGTTTCACAGCAACTCTGATTAACACTTCTTTTTATTTACCTCAGTAGGAAAAATAAAAACTGGAAAATATTTCCATAGTGGCCTTGTTTTGATGTCTTGCTTTTCTGTTTGCACTAAGTATGCTGTTGGTGCTCTAATTATTGCTCTTCTGTGCTCAACTTATCTCCTTGTCAGACTGCAGTTAGTAAACAGGACATATGTTCATGCATCTGTTTCCAAGACATTAATTACATGAATAAGCTCTCTCTTTTTTTCTAGGTTAGGGGAGGTAACTACCTTAAACGTTAAGGTTCTTTATAAAATGCAATGATCTGTTTTTAACTATGAAGATGCTCATGCTTGTTTATGCTTGGTGATCTGAGGGGTAAGGGTGGGAACTCCATGGGAGATATAACGCTGCAAACCTAGGATATGTAGAATCATTTTAAGTCACTAAATTCGTGGTAATCTGTTACAGCAGCAATAGGAAACCAATACAAATACCCTTCACAAGACGACTGTAAAGCTGTCACACCGTGAACTTTGAGAGCAAATTTGCTGCCTGTTCTTGTTCTGCTATGATGTCACATGCTTGTTCCCAACTAGCAGTAATGTATACCAGGGGTGCCGTTGTTAATCCTGCAGTTGTACTTTTCCAGTTAGAGACGCTAGACCTTTGGCCTCTTTTTTATTCCCATGGTGTCCCGTGGGTGGCCTGTGATGTCTCCCTACTAACCTTAAACAATATTTCATCCCATCCAATAAGCACTCAGCTTAAATGGTTGGTCGTCTTTGCAGATGCTAAAAGGGACAGCTCTCGAGGGACCCAGAAAAGCATTCATTTTCCAAAGAGAATTAATGCCTCCACAGATAGCACATAAAATAAGAACTCCTTAAAATGTAAAGAGTGAGGTTAGCTCATCCTTTTGTTATGCTTTTAGGAAAAAGCACAGTTGAATTCTGTATGCCCACTTGCCACTTCTAAGACACTGAAATCCAGCTAATGAAATGTAGTCTAACTTCCTCCTGCATTTTCTGGACTCCCAAGATGGATGACCCTTTTCCAACAAATGTTTCCATTCTTCCGCTCATCTTCAGATCTAGAAACTCTGGAGGAATGCGTTTTCTCCGTCTGAATCAGCCCTTAGAAGTGATTCTCAGCTTGTGGCTGTTTTCTCTGTCCCCTCCTTCTCACCATCAATATATGTACACATGATACAACTCTGAGTGTCCCCATCTGTATCCAGTGGCGTGCTTGCTGGGGTTCTCCACAGTCTATGCCTCCTTTTGCCTTCATCTCCACACCACTCACTCTGCACTCTACAATGGCTCCTTGTTGCTTCAGATGAAGTACAAATCCTTCTTGGTTTGCAAGGCCTAGCTACTTGCCCTTGTTCCTCACTCTTCCCTAACCTTCCTTCCCTCTTTTAGACATCCAGGCAATTCCCACTCATTAAGCTTAACTTTCTCTCTTCCTGGTAACTCAGAGAAAGGGACAACGCTGAATAAGCGACTCCTTTCTCTGAGAAGTATATAATTTAATGGGGGGTGGGGGGAGACAAAGAAGCTAGTCAGCAGTTTAGGTGCCATTGTAAATGAACACTGTGGAAACACCAAGAATGGCTGAGGAATCAATTCTTCAGGTGAGAGCAGGGTAAGAAAGGCTTCTGAGAGGAAGAGATGATAGAAAGATTTGTCATTCTGAGAAGTGACTGCTTTCCAGAACATTCTGCCATGAACAGTAGACTCCATTAATGTTCACGTAAATAATGTACCATATTTCGCCATGTATATAATGTGCTCCCGTGTATAATGTGCACCCACATTTTGGGCCCCAATTTTCAGAGAAAAAAAGTCTTTTATTTTAATTTTTTAATTCAAATTTTTATTTGTTTTTATTTAGTTACTTGTTTTTTGTAGTATAAAGCACTTTTAGCATTTATTTTTTTAACATTATTTTGCATAAGGATATTGTTATTAATTTCCAGAGTTACGCCTTTAACTCATAAGCATAAATAAAAGAATTAAAAGCATTTATATACATACAAAATTAGTACTACCCATGTATAATGTGCATTCTTATTTTTCCCTTACAAATTTGGGCAAAAAAAAAGTGAGCATTATGCACAGCAAAATACACTAATAAAAAATAAGTAAAACACAACTCCTACCAATTAACTCCTTGAGAGAAAATACCTACCTCAATAGAGTTCTATTTTGTACTTAGGAGTAAATATCTCAGGTGGGTTAAGAAAAAGTCAGATTTTATTAAGAATTGACCAATCAGCAAACCCCTATAGCTCATTCCACTGGGAGACACTTGATATTATTCATACATGAGAGTAGAGAAATGCTCTCAATCATTTTGTATCGCCTCACAACGAGGCGAATGTCAGAAATATACCATGAATTTGAAAAGAACATTTTTTTTCTGTTTGATTCTGTTAGGAATCTGCTAACCCTATAGAGAATCAAAGTCTGAAACCCATGTGATAAAAATTTTGAAGAGGTCTGGGGAAAAGTAATCTATTCCCAACAGTTTGACTGGATTGTTTAATTCCGCTATCATTGATTCCCTTGGCTGTGAAATGGGTATAATAGCAGCACCTCTGAGAATTAGTGAGCATGAATACAAAAGCAAGCTGCCTGTTCTGAGGGAGGCACTCAATGATACTCTTATGCATGGATGCCCTTCCCCCATTAGAGCTAAAAGATATTTAAATACTCTTACGTTGCATCTAACTCTAAAACATGTATGTCATGTACACTCTAATCTTGATTAGCTCACTAGCTCTCTTCCAACTGACTGATAAGTGGAAGTGAATTCCAGAAAGGTAAAGAGAGACCAAGCTCCTAGCCTGAAGAAGGAGGATGTCATAAGGGAAAAAGAAAGTTTCTGGAACCAGAATCTGAAGAGGCTCTATGCACAAATGTTTTGCTCCATAATTTTGCTGAGCCCTCGTTTGGCAAAACCTGTGAAAGACAACACTATCATTTGATGACAGGTGCACAGGAGGCTTCTAGAATAACCACCACTTACAAGTCCCCTGCTTGGCCTTTTCACAAATACTGGGGGTGCCCCCCAAAAATGTGTACACATTTTAAGAGCTGTTATCTATGTATTACTTTCCAAAGTTGAATTATGGTATCAATGTGTAGTATGACGTTTGCTCAAAAGATGGCGTTAATGAAATGAATGCTAGCATCGCTCTGTGACAGGTAGGATGGTCAAAGAGAATGGTGGAAGTACGGTTGTCATTTGATGAGCACAAGATCATTTTGAAGTCGTATTTGAAATTTGAGAACATTCCAGAAGCACAATGGAGGTGTGAGTATGCAGCACACCTCACAATTGCGTGCATTTGTGGTAAGTTTGAGACACATGGTCAATTGAAACGGCGTGTGCAGCAATGAAGTGACACTGTGGTCAAAGTTACTCAAGCTGTAGCTCTCCGTAATCAGAAGTGTCCGGACGCTGATGGTAACCACCTCTTGTAATTGCAGAAGGCAAACGTGACTTGCATTCATTCATCTTTTGTTTTCGGCATATATTGAGTATTACAATTTAATACGGTTTTTTACTTTCTTAAAATGTATATGCCTTTTCGGTGCCCTCTGTATTATCTTAATTAATCCCCATAACAACCCCATGAGGTTGGAATCATCATTCCCTGTTTTTTACACATGAGGTGATAGATTCAAAGAAATTATGTGAGCCACTCAAGGTCACACTAGCCAGAAAGAAGAGCCAAAAATGGCTACAGGTCCTTCCAATGCCAACCTCCTGCTAAGACAAGTGGCCCTGCAGCCACAGACAATATGGGTTTGCACCAGGGAGTCTTCCAGTCTACCCTCCACCCCCACCCCCAAGGAAGATACCAAAGATTGTCCCCCAATTTCTGATTGCCTGCTGAGGCTCATGTTCTGTTTCTTCAACGTGCCTGCGATGGCTGTAAAATTTGCATTTTAACCTCCAGGATAGTATTCTTCCTTTGTTTCTTAAAAGCATCTAGCACTGTCACAAATAGACCTGGTATCAGCTCATGGCTCAAAAGCCTGTACAACAAATGGAAGTAAATCAGCACTCTCAACTGAGGCTGGGACAGTGGTGCCCATACACTAGAATAAAGGGGAATAAAGTACTCAGCGCTTCCTGCATAGTTTACCTGCCAACAACTCCTGTGACCTTAGAGAGCTTTAATTAGCCCCCAGACCAAATATCTTCAGGCTCAGTAGTATGGACAAGACAACCCGTGTTTTCAAACCTTTGTATGCATCAGAATCGCCTGCAGGGCTTGTTAAAGCATGATCTCCTCCTCTGGAGTTTCTGGTTCAATAGATCTGTGGCTAGAAACTGTGCATTTATAACAAGTTCTAGGCAAGTCCCGTGCTGCTGCTCGGCGACTCCACTTTGAGAACTATTTGCCTAGACCAGTGTCTGAGGTCTGACGATTAAGTTCACGAACTCTGGGGTCTGACAATTAAGTTCACAAACTCATCCTAGAAAAGGTGTGACCTACCCCATTGCTGAATATCACTCTGGTCACTTTCAAAGGACTTCCCCTGGGAAGGTATGCACCGGTACCAGCAACTAGTCCACCCTTCAAAGAAATTGGGAGGGGAAGCCGGGATGGCTCAGTGGGTTAAGCGCTCACTTTGCAGCCCTGGGAGCCGAGTATCAAATCCTTGCCCCGGTCCGTGTGGACCTATATGCTGAACTGGGGAGTGCCCCCAGCTCGGTTCTCACTGGGGTGCGACCCCGGCCCAGTTCCTGCCCTGTGCAGCCCCGCGCCCACCTGTGGAATGAAACTATGTGGAAAAACCAATGATGTGCAACTATGAAGACTGTTCTGGGCCCTCCCCCTTCTCTGTCTCTGTCTCTGTCTCTGTCTCTGTCTCTCTCTCTCTCTCTCTCTCTCTGTCAAAACCAATAAAAAATAAAAATAAAGAAATTTTGGAACTCTTTTTTCTGGAATGGCCATCAGAGCCATCATCATATTTCCCCTGATGTCCTGACTGTCATCAAAATGTCTTCCTTTAGATCTTCTCTTTATCTTTGGGTAAAGAAAAAAACATATCAGAAGCCAAATTAAGTGAGTAGAGAGGTGTTCCAATACAGTTATTGGTTTACTGACTAAAAACTCCCTCACAGACAGTGCCGTGTGAGCTGGTACATTGTCATGATGCAAGAGTCGTGCGTTTTTGGCAAAAAGTTCAGTTGGTTTTCATCTAACTTTTTCATGCAGCTTTTTCAGCACTTCCAAATAGTCAACTTGGTTGACTGTCCAGTTGGTACAAATTCATAATAAATAATCCCTCTGATATCAAAAAAGAGTTAGCAACATGGGTCTGACTCTTGGCTTGGACTGACAGAACTTCTTTGGTCGTGGAGAATTGGCTGACTTCCATTGTGCACTTGGACACTTTTTTTGAGACTCATAGTGAGTGTTATATCCATGTTTCAACCAAAAGGTCTTGTTAAATTTCAACTCTCCTTTGCTATTGTTCATTGGTGAGCTCCTTCAGGACCATTTTTGCACACATCTTTCTCATGCCAAGATTTTCAGTTAAGATTTTCCTACCTGCTTCTCTATCATTGTGTACTTGGTCTGCTATGCTTCTCACAGTCAGCTAATAATTTTGACGCACAATTTGATCAATTTTTGCCACGTTTTTGTCAGTTCTACTCTTTACTGGCCACCCTGACCTCTCTTTATCAGTGATACTTTCTCTTCCCTCAGAAAAATGGTTAATCCATTTGTGTACTACCATTTTCTCCATAACATTATCACCATAAACTTAAACTAACATGTCCCTGATTTCATTTTTACTCTTGCCAAATTTAACAAGAAATTTAATATTTGTTCATTGCTCTAATTCAAGCTTCAACATTTTCGTGACGGCATACAAAAACATGCAACAATAATGAACGCCATTTAGCAAGACACCACCACACGTTGGCATAAACACAGCTGTGAGACATTGATATACCAAGATTATGAAACCTCACCCAGTTGTTTGTACGTGCTGCCAACATACGCGCACAGTGGCAAGTTCACAAACTTAATGGTCAGACCTCATACTTGACATTGGCTATACCTTAGAGGCTCCTGGAAAGGTTTTAAAAATCCTGACGTGCCTCCACAACCAAGCCAATAATCCAAACTTCTAGGAATATTACTGGGACACCAGGATTTTAAAACTTCCAGGTGAGTTCAATGTGGAAACCACTGAGCCTGGATCTTTGAGAGCCAAACCTTGTCCTTAACAACTTCCGAGGGTTGAGCAGAGGATGCATCTTGACATGCACTTTGGCTTTTCGGTGGCAAATGGCTTCAATTGGTAGACAGAAAACATTAGAATCGTAGATAGTGTCTTTATCCAGGCCAGTGGCATCACATAACTTTATCCTTTAACTTAATGCTTCATCATTCATCATCGCTCTTTATTACTGTGGCTCAGCCAACTTAAAAGCCTGTTATTTCTCATTTTCAGTCCAATGTAAATTTAATTTTCAGCCAAACCTTTATCAAGACAATTGTTCCAAAGATGTTACAGAATGGAGGCTGTAAATTCCAAAAACTATAGCCCCATGGGTTTAATGTCAAATTCTAGGAACATTCTGGAACAAACTATTTAGAAAATGGTGAGCAGTGATTGCTGGGAGCCATTATAGGTTCTCAAAAATCAGTCTTTTGGGGAAGCCAGGACAGCTCAGTGGGTTAAGCGCTCACTTTGCAGCGCTGGGGACCAGGGATCGAATCCCGGCCCCGGCCCGTACGGAACCATATGCTGAGCTGGGAGCTCCCCTAGTTCAGTTCTCTCTCTGTCTCTGTCTCTGTATCTCTCTCTCTCTCTGTGTCAAAAAACAATAAAAATAAATAAATAAATATTTTAAAAAAAGAGAAGAGAATTTCTAAAAAAAAATCAGTCTTTCAATAAACTATTCACCTTTCTTTCTTTCTTTCTTTCTTTTTTTTACAGGTTTACAGGTCAGAGAGATCAGGGGACTATCATAGACAAAAGCATATCTTGATTTCAGCAAAGAATTTGACATCCTGTAGATAAGAATGGCATGAATGGGAGTGCAGTTGAGTAAATATGCAGCTTGTGGAACAACCTTACTCAAGCAGTGTTGGCTGATTGATGAATGAATGCCAACCCAACAGGCAGTCACAACGGCAGGCTCCCATGTACTAACTACAGCTTATCCAGTTCAAGATTTCATTACTACTGGATGAAGACACAAAAGACATGCTTATCAAAACTGCAGGTGTGACAAAGCTGGGGGAGAAGCCTAATTCATTGAATGCCAAAGAACCAAGAGAGGCCAAAGGCCTCAATAATCTAAAAGGATAGGCTGACATGAATAAGAACAATAAGAACAAAGTTAATAGGGATGCACATAAAATCATTCATTAAAAAAAATCAAATGTGAGAGTATGGGAGTAGGAGAAGTTGAGGTTAAAAATAGTGTGAGGGGGGAAAAAATCTTAAGATTTTTAAGGGACTATAACTTTAATACAATCTAGTGGCTCTGAGATATCTTTGAAAATTCATGAAAGCCAAAGACTATCTCATAGAGAATGTCCAAAGTCATAAAATTGTGTTTATACTTTCAGCTGGAGCCCTACTGTGACCAGCAAAGGTCACAGACCCCCAAGTTAAGAACCCCTGAATAGTATAATTGGGCCACCATGAAAAACTACAACAAGCGTCACGCTTTTACAAAAGTCTAATATCAAACAGTGGAGATACTAGCCCCACAGGGCTTGCTACATGTCTTTGTTTCGTTTTTCTTTTCTTTTTTTTTAAGATTTATTTTATTGTTTTGACAGAGAGAGAGAGACAGGGAGAAGGGGGAGGGAGGGAGGGCAGTCTCCACAGTTGTACGTCATTAATTTTTTACATAGTTTCATTCCTCACAGGTGGGTGCAGGGCCACACAGGGCCCTGGTGGGGACCAAACTGGGGGCCTCCCACATGGGAAGCGCACCCCAATAAAGCATATGGGTCCGCATGGGCTGGGGCCAGGACTCAATCCTCAAACCCAGGGGCTGCAGATGAGCACTCAACCCACTGAACCATCCCAGCATCCCCAGGTACATCTTAAATATAGTCTTTAGTTTACAGTATTCAGCTGAATGGAGAGACTGAAAAACTGGACTACATTGAATGGTAAAGGGTCAAGAAATTATGTCAAAGGAACCTGACACACTTACTCCAACGGGAGAAACAATTAGGGGAAACACAATGGCGGTCTCCCAAAATCTAAAGGCTGCTGTTTGTAAGAGAGTACAGACATCTAATACTCTTCAGGGGCACTATCCAGTCACGTGTGTAATTTAAATGTTTCTAGTCACCACATTTAAAAGTACGAAGAAACAGGTGA
Source organism: Craseonycteris thonglongyai (assembly GCA_004027555.1). Classification (NCBI taxonomy): domain Eukaryota; kingdom Metazoa; phylum Chordata; class Mammalia; order Chiroptera; family Craseonycteridae; genus Craseonycteris; species Craseonycteris thonglongyai. Next base: position 14,164 of record PVKE010011975.1, on the reverse strand, counting down.
AATTAATTTTAACAATATATCGCATTTTACCCAATATACCAGAAATAGTATCATTTGAACATGTAATCCATGTAACATTTCTTCATATTGAGTTTATGACATCTCATATGTATTTTACATTTATAGCACATTTCATTTAGCGCTCGTGACATTCAAGTGCTCCACAGCCATATGTCACTAGTGGCTGCCATACTGGACAGCACAGTTCTATAGCTTACCAGGGCAGAAGAGAGCCAATTAAGAAATGTTAGCAAGGGAGAAGTTTTTTAGTAGAACGATCCAAAAATGGAATGAGTGCCTTATAAAGTGATGAGGTCTCTGTCACTGGACGTCTTCTGAGACTGATGACATACCTGTCCAGGCACTTCTGCATAGGGTGGAGGCTCGGATGGATAATCCTGAAGTTCATTCTCATACTGAGGCTATAATGCTATGACTGTCATGTTCAGGAATGAAAGTTGCTTGAACCGCCACCTTCATGATATTCTGGGAAAAGTGGCTGGCCAGCCTTTCCTAAAAAGACCTTGCCAATGTGTGGCAGGTCTCAGAGCCAGTTTGCCCCTGCCACTTTCGTTGTGGGGCACAGCCCAAGTTATGCACAGAGATGATCCATATGCTTGTCTCCGACTTTGATATAAGGCTGAGAGAGACTATTATTGCATGACTGAGCTAACCTCAGGCTGGAAGGAACCCACCTAAAACATGTGTCTACCACACACACTTAATTGTTGCACTCATCCAGCCAGTTCACCTTTAGTTCCAGATTTACTTTAAACTCAAAAACAGAAAATAAAGTGTTTAGCTACATTAAGAACTTGAAGGTACTTCTCTGGAGGGAACCTTGAGGTGCTATTCAACAGGGAAAGCACTCCACAAAGGAAGACCATTTGCTTGTGTGGAACCAGTCCCAGCCGTCACAGCCCGCAACCACGGAAAGCTGGCACCAGCATACAATCAGTCCAAACTAAATTGAATAAGCAACCAAGACCGGAGGAGCCAGCCCTGGGCTTTGTGTAAGCCACGCACAACCGCAGTCTGATTAGCTGTGATAGAAAGGCATGATGGGGAGGAGGATACACTGTCCCTGAGTTCAAAGCCACCGATGCTTCGCACTAGCTACATGACCTTGACCAAGTGATCATCAGCAAGCTTGGTAACCTGCAGTTCATCCTCTTCATCTGAGGTACTGATCTGTCCCTGCCAGTTATTTTAGTACTTCTAAAACTAAAGAGTCGTACGCAGAGTAAGAAACAAATGGTGGGTGGAGTTTGGTTCATTGATGATACTTAACATTACAGGCACTTCTCTTTTTTAAGTACTTCTCTGAATATGTGTATATAATATACACTTATTACAGACATTTTTGAAAATATATAAAAGCATTAAGAAGAAAAACTAGGTGATGCCAGGATAGCTCAGCAGTTGAGCACTTGCTCGCAATCGCGAGGTCTGGGGTTCGATTCCTGGCCCTTGTCCTGGCCCGTGCAAACCCACATACCGAACTGCAGAGCAACTGGTAGCCGCTGGGATGGCTCAGTGGTGAAGGTTCTCATCTGTCATGCAGCAGGCCCCTGGTTCGATTCCCACCCCATGCAGCCCCACATCCACCTGTGTGGAATTAAACCATGTCACAACTAATGATGTACAGCTACGAAGACTGCTCTGGGCCCTCCCCATTTCTCTTTCTCACCTTCTCTCAAACAATAAATCTTTTAAAAAAAACTAAATGATAATCCAACCAGAGCAAACTACTTTTTATCACTTCTGTACATTTTTAAACATAATGTGTATCACTTAAAAAAAACAAAATCAATTTCTAATATATTTCTAGGTACCAACGAAAACAAAGAGCCACTTTCTTCTTGAAATCTCTAGTCATTCCATTACTATCCTGGTTGTTGTAGGATGGACATGCTGTTAATGTCATGATGTCCCATTTGGGGGCAGGTATCATGAGATTGGGTTTATTCCATGAGAGCAGACAGAAGCTGGGTCTTAGCCTAGCACTTAGTAACAGATAAAAGCCTAGAGTTAGAGCCCCCAATGTGCATGTAACGAGTGAGGAAGCTGAATCCCAGAGCACCAAAAAGACTGTCCTATGACCACTAGGCAGGACCTAGAGCGGGTGAGTCCTGGCCCCATATGCGCCCCCTCCCACTGCACCACACTGCCTAGCACAGCGAGACTCGACCTTGCACATTCCAGCTCATTTGGAGCCCACTTTCTACTAAGCGAGTCTGTATTTTAAGATCAAAGTTAAATGCTTAAATATAAATATTAAATAGTTGCATGGTGCTCTGTTTTATAATAGGAGACTCATTTATTCCACAAAGGGCACTTTATAAGTCTGTCTTTCTAAGAAAAAGGCTCAAAAAAATTCTCTTTGCCCTGTGCAAAATATCCACTTAATGAATATGAACACTCCTATTAATAGGCAATTAAAATGATTTATTCAAAGAGCTTTATAGTCATGCCTTCATACCAATCTATAATAAACAGGAGAAATAAGAGCACCAATACTATCATTTTAGTTCAACATAAGCATCATAAATAATATTTGCACCTTTAAGCAATTCATCTATGCTTCCCACATAACGATTGCAATGTTCAGCTTTGGCTTTTCAATGGGTTAAAATATATTACTGAGCTTTATTTTGTTTTTCGCAAGGGTAACAGCCCTCAAGGAGGGGGTTTCCCTGGTCTATTTGAACTGTTTGTCTCCTTGGGAAATAAATAACTTTGAAATGACAGGGACACCTTCATTACTCCCTGGCTGCTCCCCACAAATGCAGGGTGCAAAGTTCCTCTCCCCCAGGTCCCTAGTTCCCACGCTTTTCTATCATGTGCCGCATTGTATTCTAATCAATCTGTTCTATATTAGTGATGGACTTATCTGCCGCTCTCATTAAATCAGTCCTCTGCTTCCTAAGGGCAGCTGGCCATGAGGGTGAGGATTAACTAACGGAATGTGTAAGACTCTCAGCATAGCTCCTGGCACAGAGTGGGTTGAACCCACTGTTATCATTGCCTTATTATTGACTTTCGATGCTCATCAAGGCCAGAACACAGTCTGGCCCACTCCAAGATTGGTGGAAACGTGAGTCCTTAGAACACCTGGTGTCTTGACCACCTAAATACTGAGCAGATTTTTGCTAACCATCTTTGGGAGAGGGGGGTGTGCCAGCCCAAGTCGTCAGCCCTGAGGCTGTGAAGATGGCTCACCCTCAGAGTGCTTGGAGGCGAATCCTGAAGAAACGTGTGAGTACAGCATCTTAAGACAAGTGTATGGAGATCAATGCAGAAGCAGAGAGAAGGGACTGACTGCTCTATGGAGAAGACCAAGCACACTTCAAATAGCACCCTTTGTCCTGAATGCTGACGATGGGGTGACTCAGGGTGGGGGCGGTGCACCAAGTCTCAGAGGACAAGTCATAACAGCAAGCCTTTTATTTTCTCCAAGGAACTAGAGAAGCAAGGTCATTTCCCTGGGTGGCGCTGAGAGAGGGTGGGCACTGAAGGACACTTTCCCAGGCCCGGTGCTGCCTGTAGGGGGTGCCAAGGAGGGTGTGGGTGTCAGGCCTGATGACCTGCTCCAGCCGCAAGCCGGGCCACCCACCCTTTCTTTTGCTCAAATGTTTTGCTGCCAGCCAGGTCCCTTCACCTCTTCTGGTTCCCCTCGGTTGTCGCTGTCTGTCACTTTATTACCCTTTCTGCTCCTGTGTTTACCTTTCCGGTCTCCTGTCACTTATTTTTTGCTTCTTGACTTCGTCCCAATCCCTCTGCAGTGCTTCTTTCCTTCGCTCTAGGGAGTAACTCATCCCCTGGCTTCTAAGTTACCTTTAAGTTGCATGGCCCTGAGGGGAAATAAAGGAAGCTGGGTGTTTAGGAAAAAGAAGAGAGTCCACGTGCCAGCGGGTAAGTGAGCACAAAAGACTCAGACATGAAATTGGGATCAAAAGGCAGGTTGAGTCCAGGTAGCCCACAGAGACCCAGATAAAGAACTGGGATTATGTTTTATATAGTGTTTTGGGCAATGGAGGGATGTGATCTGATGGACATTTTTTATATTTATTTATTTATTTATTTTTATTTTTGACAGAGAGAGATACAGAGACAGAGACAGAGAGAGAACTGAACTGGGTGAGCTCCCAGTTCAGCATATGGGTCCTCACGGGCCGGGGCCAGGATTCGATCCCTGGTCCCTGGCGCTGCAAAGTGAGCGCTCAACCCACTGAGCCACCCCGGCTTCCCCTGATGGACATTTTTAAAAGACACTTTGGCTGCTTTGTGGAGCAGGGGTCGGTGGAGTGGGAGGGTAGCAGAGTGAAAGTGGGAAGACCAGCAAAGTCATCCAGAGAAGCCCGGATGCTGATGTCTCCATCTAGAGAGAGAACAGGGACTATGACAAAGACAACCAATGCTGAATTCCTTCTCATTGTAACAATAAGGATTAGTACCCGTGGATATATAAGCAAAGTAAGGGGAAAATATAAACCCTAGCCAACACATAGGAATTTGTGTTTAGGGTAAAATTTCCTTTTTAAGTTAATAGTTTTTCATCAAAGTGCATAATATACAATACTTATGATTTTTTTCAACTGCATAAATAAATAACTATAATGATAAATGAATCTAAAAGAAATATATTCATTTGTAGAGCCTTAGAATAAAAATTTTTTCAGTTTTATTTTCAATTTATATATGTAATTTAGGTATAGAAGAGATGGTAGAGTGATAAAATATGGGGGAAAAATTTTTGTGCAGAAAGTTAAATGAAAATATAAATTCACAGAGAAAAGGGAATAATGTGTACTTTCTAACTGTTAAAGAAGGCTGTGCATTTTCTAATGGCATCAAATTTCTGCAGTATTTAGATTCCACTGGGCACATTTAATATGAGCAATATAACAGTTTTATTTTAAGATGTCAATATTTATAACATACTGGAAATTCTGTCTGTAGCAACTATTTAAACTTATAATGAAAAATGTAGATGTCAACTTTTAAAATGTTCAAGGGTCTACAACATTTCACAAATTCTTTTAAGGAGCAATATGAGCAAAAATGTCTGAAAATAACACGTGTAAGCCAAGCGAGGAAAAAAGGGGGTCAGGGTTCAAAAAGGGAGCAGTCGGTGGTGTTGAATGCTGCCGAGAGGTAAAAGGAGATGACAAGTGGATGGCCACAGGCATCGACCACCTTGATTAGAGCAGTTCCTGAGGCTGGGAGTTAAGAGGCTGGAAACCCAGTGGGAGGAAGCTGAAGAGAGCATAGGAAACAAGGAAGTAGAGGCTCCAGGTAGTGACAACTGCAATACCTTTTGCTGTGAAGGAGACCAGAGACAAGGATTAGCAGCTGGAAGGGTAGGTGCAGTTAAGAGAAGGTAGGTAAAGAAAGAAGGCACTAGACCATGTTCATATTGATCAAAAGAATCAAGCAAAAAAGGAAAAACTGACAATGCATGAGAGAAAGAAGATAGTAGGAGCCAAGGTGAGAGAATAGGATTCAGACCCTAGTGAAACATGGGCCTACCTTCCATTAGCATAGGAAAAAGGGCATAGGATGTGGGTAGAGAGCCAGCACTGTTAGGTTTGTAAATGCAGAGGGTAGTGGATAGTGGAAAATGTTGTAGGATCGAGATTAGAGGACTTGATAAGGTCAAACAATTATTGGAGTAGAGTTAATAGATAAGTGAGATAGAAGAATAGGAAGAATTGGAGAGAAGGATGTTTGACATATTTTAGAGGAGGTACAGTCACTAGTTTGATCAAGGGAATTGGTGATAAGGTGGGTTGGAGAAAAAGTTCATTGGAGGTGATGAAGTCAAAGTGCTGAGAGCCCACATGGATATTGAAGTCACCAGGAATGGTGAGTTTATTTATAGGAGTAGAATAAAGACAGTGAGCCAAGTACCAATCTTATAAATGAAAGGGCCTAACTGGGAGGCTCGTAGAAGAAGGCTATTAAGAGAATGTTGGATGGAATAATAGGATGTCATGAGCTTTAAAGATTGGGGCTTCTGAAAGATAAAGGAAGACAAATTGTTCCAATAGGTAATCGGTGGCCGGGGGGAGGACACCTCTCCCATGTCAATGCTCTGAGGAGTATGCGACATGACAGAAAAGCAGTCACTTCTTAAGACAAATGTCCGGGGGCTAAGTACAGGTGAACAAGAAAGTCTAGAGCAATTCAGAGAAGAGGCTGAGGATTCGGGGAGCTTGCTGACAACAGGCTGAGAGTGCACAGCATGGCTGGCAGAGGGACAAGGGCGGGGTCTGGATGAGGCTGGACAGCCCAGGAGACTTGGGCTTCTGCTGGTGATGGCAGTAATGACGGAAGGTGCCCTGCTGGCGAGACGAGCCATCCGTGCATTCTAAAGTCCAGAGAATTTTGCTAGAAGAGACATGAGCAAGTGTATACTCAGCCTCTTCCATTTTCAGTACTAGAAAAAGCAACCGATGTAGGAGAATTAGTCAAAGGGAAACTATACCTGTCTTCAAAGGACCTGGCTTTGCTTTTTTCCTTAATGTTCCTGCCATTTGGGCACGCCACCACCATGGAACAGTGGTGCCCCAATCCTGTGATCTTAAGGCAGGCATCTCCTCTTTTATCCCAGGGATCTTTCTGCTCAAGTGGCTGCCATTTTCCAACAGGACGTTATAACATCCAGCTGAAGAAACTAAACATTAAATTATTTGTAGATAAGCCTGAGAACACATTTCAGAGAGAAAATCAATTTCTCAAAGAAACAGTTTTTACTTTTCCATTTCAACTAACCTAAACTGTAATTCTAAGCCTCATTAGGTTACAATATACTTTTACTACAAACCCTGTTTTTCTGAGTCAAAACCTTTCTGTACTTGTTAACTCAATTAAATCAGAAATCATTCCTACCAGGGGAATATGAAGGAAGAAACTAATATTTGAGACCCACCTTAATCTGCCCCTCAAATCCTGCTAAATCAGCATTATTCCCTATATTTCACAGATGAGAAAAAGGGTTTTAGAGAGAATAAGTAGCATTTGGGAATTATGTGGCTAGGTGCTGGGAAACCGGCACTGTTGGCCTCCAAAGTCTGTGTTCCCACAATGCCACGCTACGTGAGACGTTATATTGAGAATAGAGAGGAAACAAAAATTAGTACATGGTGGTTCTCACCCTGAAGGTGCTTATGACCTAGTGAGGGTTCAGACCCACTATGAGTTCCCTTAGAAGAACCCATTCTTCTGTGGGTGATATCAAGGCTAGTTGGAGAATCAAGAAAAAAAACACATGGAAGAGAGGCTACTTGGGATGGGTTCAAAGAATAGACAGAAATTCGACAGTGAGGGAGGATACATTCACAGCCCTGGAGCTCAAACCCCAAGCATCAGCCACATGCCTTTTGGGGTCGGGAGACCAAATTTAGGTCACTAGCCAATTTCCTTTGACTGTGTTCAAGATGATCAAAGGAAAATTATGTGTTTGCCCTCTTCTTGTCCCAAGACCAAAAACATCTGCCGTGTGTTGCCATATTGGGTAGGGAGAGAGAAATAGGAGAGTTAGATGTCCTCATGATGTCACTAGTAATGGAAAAGACCAAGGTCTCTCCAGTCCTAGATTTCACTCTGAAATATGTGGCTACTCTAGAGATGTCGTTCATGACACATCTCCTCCTTTAATTGACCCAAAAGTGATATACAGTGACTGCTTCTAGTGTTTAGCTGAGTTTATCCTCAGCCAAGAGTCTTCACTGACAAAATGCTTTCTGCCCCTAGCATTAGAAACCATAAAGTCTTTGTCTATAACTGGACCCTTCAAATAAATTTAAAACTCTGTATGCACGTGGTCTCCTTCGATCATTAAAACAACCAGCTGAAATAATTACTATTATTATCCTCCACTCTACAGATGAGAAAACTGAGACTCAGAGAGCTATTGAACTCTTAGCTGGATTCAATAGAGACTTAATAATTTCATTAAAAAAAATAAATATTTACAAAGTTTGTCCAGTCTTCTTTTTTATGCCTTATTCAATTATCATGCAGATGGTTACCACCATGAACATGTCCTAATATGTAATTTGACTTTACAAATACCTATTAATTATGGATCATGCTCTTCAACCTAGACTTGGAATAAATGCTAGTTCTGTAGAGGATAATTAAAAATTTCAAAAATTGCAACTCAGGAATGCCGGGATGGCTCAGCAGGTTGAGTGCTATTTTGTAGCCCTGGGGTCCGAGGATTGAATCCTGGCCCCAGCCATGTGGACCCAGATGCTGAACTGTGGTGTGCCCTCAGTTTGGTTCTCACCATGGTGAGCTTCCCATGTGGAAGGCCCCTGGTTCAGCTCCCACCCCAGAGCATGCTTCCCATGTGGGAGGGCCCTGGTTCATGGGTGTATGCCTCCCATGCAGGAAGACCCCAGCCTGGTTCCTGCCCTGCGTGGCCCCACACCTATGGAACAAAACTGTATCGGAAACTAATGTACTATGGAGACTGCTCTGGGCCCTCCCCTTCTCCCTGTATCTTTCTTTCTGTGTGTGTCAAAATAGCAATAAAAAAAATTGCAGCTCTGAATTTGTTTCAAATACTGCCTTCTGTACCTGGAGTAAATAGGAGTTGCTTAAATTTCTCATACACTTGAAATTCATAGGTTATATTTTTAATGAAAAGAGATAGATGAGTATGCATAATATTCTTTGTAAACCTAAAAATGCTTGACAAACTTTGAACCAGTAAACAAATGTAATTTATTATTAAGCTCTTATTTCAAAACAGAAAGTGAAGCCCATCAGAAATTTTTTTTCCTAAACAGTTGCATTTCTGATCCAGATAAACAACCTAAAAACAATAGTTAATGAGTGTGTCAATTGTGCTTCTTTTTGCTTGTCACTAGCCAATGTCATTGCTTAGCTGTACTGTTCCCAAATGGGCACCAAATATAAGTTTCTATTCTATACAAATATTAACATTGGGTCTGGCACACTTAACCTATAAAGTGGAAAAAAGGATAGCTTCAAGTATGTATTTTATAATAAATATACTATGTATTTCAGAGAATTTGCTTAAATCAATATTTTAACTCCTATTGTTGCCCAACTCTATTAGCCAAATGTAAAGCGTTCACCACAAGACAGAGCTAAAACACTTTGCTAATTTATGTTTATTGATAAGGACTTGGCTGGAGAAGGGAAAGTCAGTTTGCACTTCGATAAAGTACATGTGAGCTATAGAACTTGGAACTGAATCTTGCTGCACTGTTCCTGGGCGAAATAGAATTAGAAGCTCTTCCTTCTTTCGGTACCATCTGGGCTGCAAATCCAGACCCTCATGCCCAGCTCCTCTCCCAAGAAACAGCACATACAGCCCTGTGGTTCTACTCACTGGGATATTGAGGGGAAGTGATCATTCAGGAGTGTTGGTTGCCACCAATAGAACCAACTCTGCAAATGTACTGGAAAGCTGTGGGAAGCCTACTGGGTCTACCAGAGGCTGATGAAAAGGCACTGGAAATGACAGGAGTCAAGGGGTCCTACAGTATGGGGAAGCACATAAACCCAGAGGCTAGCAGGCTACTGCCTGTTTTCATGGCTCCTTATTACGTTGACCAAGCATCCCATCTTAAAAGGGATAGAAAACAATAGTACTATCCTGTTTCAAACAGTATGTATGGTCAGACTAGACTCACGGAGCTAAATTCAAGGTTTTAGTAGGCTGATCATATGTACGGTACCATTTGAAACAGGACAGTACCATTGTTTTCTGTCCCATTAGAAATGGGGTATCTGGTCAGCCTTGTTCTTATGACTAAGAGTAAACATCTTAGAAGAGATTGCTTGATAGGCCAAGGTCAGGTTGCATGACCATTCCCTGGTTATCCAGGGGCAAGGAGAGGAAGGACATGATCCCTTTTATTTTCTTAGAAAGAAGTATCTGGATTTATGTTCCCGGCAAGACCTCACATAGTTGGGGAAAAGAAATTCTCAAAAAGGAAACCAGTGTGCTTGCTGTAGAAAAGGGAGAATGAATACTAGGCAGCCAAAACAAGATGAATATTTACTAAGGTAAGTTTAGGGAGGATTCATAAGGATTGCAAACAAGGAGGAAGGATTCTGGGAGAGCAGCTACAGGAACATTGAGTGTGAAATAGGCTCCCATGAACACTCAACATATGCCAGGCACTGCACTGTGATTTACTCAGCCTGCACAACAACTCTATGCAATAAGTACTATTGCTGTTATTTCTATCTTAAGATGAAACAAACAAACAAACAAGGTTTATTAAAGGTTTTCTTTTTAACATTGGCACTATTGACATTGGAGCCAGATAATTCTTCATTGGGGGACGGGGGAGGGGGGTGCTCTGTGCATTGTAGGGTGTTTAGCAGCATTCTTGGCCAACATCCACTAGATGCTGGTAGCGCCCCACCTTCCACTATGACAACCAAAAATGTCTCCAGACATTGCCAAATACCCCTGGGACAGGAAAATGACTGTGATAGTCATTTTCCCAAGTCATACCATGTAAGCATTGCTCCTAGACCTGTCCAAAACCAGAATTTAAACTGCTAACCATGCTGTGACACACGTTGACACTTTTCAAAGCATTGCCACACAGATTATTCCATACTTGCCAAAAGGCCAAGAAGCGATAAGATTATTTCACTAGTATCTGAGTACCCGCTTGTAGGAGAGGTAAGACAGGTGTGGTTGTCTTCCTATTTCCTTTGAGGAAATGGAGTTTCATAGAGTTTGTCAGTTTCCTAAGGTATCTCAAAGCTCAATTTGGCAAGCCACCACTTAAAAAACTCTTTTTGGTTTGTTTGGGTTTTGGCTTAGTGTTTTGGTTTTTTGTTTGTTTTTTGTTTTTGCTTCCAACCCAGGTTTGTTTTTTTTTTCACTCTGCCACCGTTTTACTAAACCATATAATTAATTTTAGGAATAAGTTCTTTGATCAAATTTTAAAGAGAAATATAAGTTCTTAACTGATTAGGTTTTACTATTTTGAAATAAGTAAAAAGTCAAAAAGAGCAAAGGAAGGAAAGAAAGGAATGAGGAAGGGACAGAAGAAAGAAGGGAAGATAAATTCATCTGACTGCTCTGAGGTTTTTATCCTCACTGTCACCAAAAACAGGCCCCCTACATATACCACAAGTCACTTTGCACCCCAGAAAAACTAAAAAGGAAGGATCCTTTTGGGTTTCACCTCAGGGCGGCCCTGTATCCTTCTAACATGCGGAGGCACTGTTTGATTTCTGACTCAGAGAGAGGACTGACTCACAAATACCACTTAGCCTTTCACTGAAGGTCTCATGGACAAAACCAGGTCAAATGCGAGGCAGCTTGGAGTAAGAGATCAGATGAGCTCATGGCCCAGGCAGAATGGCTGCAGATGTTTGGATAGAAAAGCCCTTGACAGCTGCATGTTCGTGACTTAGAGGCAAAACAAAACTCCTGGCTCATTGGGAACCAAGACAATGCCTAAAAAGAAAACGACATGCCTGGCTTAACCACTAGAGCTCTCGGGCCTGGGCCCATCTGCTAGAACGTGGGGACATCCACAAACCACTGAGCATCCCGACAGATCTGCAGTGTGACAATGGGGAGGGTGGGGTTGGGAAACCCGAGGGTTGTGTGAGCAGGAGGTCCCGACTAAGCCAGTTATCAGCCGCTATCACAACCCGATAGGAGACAGAGCCTGTGCTGTCACGAGGCCACCTCAGGCCCCAGCGCTGACATTCAGCCTTTCATTTATTTTGGCCTCAGGTTCTTCCCTGGGAAAGCTAGATAACTGTACTTGTTTCCCGGGGTTATTGCGATGACTACATGAAAGTGTATATGCAAGACACACCTCGGACAATGCATGACATACAGCAGGTGCTCAATCAAGGCTGCCAGCTCCTTCACTGTAGAACCCAGGCTGTTTCCTCCACACCAGTTCCCTGCGCTGCGATCAGTCAGCACGTACTGAATGCAGTGATGTGGGTTGAAAGTCTGCTCCCCCACCCTGCTCAGCTCGTAACTCCCCAGAACACCCTCTCCTTTTACTTTCGAGATCTTTCCTTCCTTTCATGCTATAGCGACTTCCGAGAACTCTTCAGTGAAAGCTCTGACTTCGAGGGGCACCTAATGCTATTCCAAGCAATTGCTTCCACAATGAACTGCTGGCACAGTACTGCATTTACTTAGTGCTCGTTGTACGCAGAGTGACTTCAGTGCATGCCCTATGCCTTCCAACAGCGTTTTCTCGAATATGTATGCATGCACAGGAAGCGAAGCCATCCACCTCTAAACTGGACAGACTAAAAGCGTAGCAGGAAAGGAACAGAGGGATTTGGGGTAACATTATTTCTTTATTTTTTAATTGCTTAGACAAAAGAAAAAAAAAAACTCAGGGGGAGAAAATGTTCCTTTAAAGAAAATCTGGGTTAAGAGAATTCTTAACCAATGGCTACAAATAGCAAAATTCTAAATAATTCACACAAATACTGAAATATCTAATTATACCTTCCCTCTCATCTTCACAAGTTAGATGGGCAGGTCCAACCTCATTTTCTCCTAGTAAAAACTCTACTCTCAAAAACATAAAAAAAATAAAAAATAAATTTTAATAAAAAGAGAGAGAAAAATAGAAAAGAGAAAGGAAACTGAGAAACCCATTCAAAGTGTAAACCGTATAAAGCTGATAGACACTGAAAGTTAGCTCCTGGAGGAAGTCGCTTTTCGAACAAGAATCTGGACTCGCGCTGAAGAAAGGTGTGCAGACGTCAGCAAAGGAGAGCGAGGAAGAAGGAGCCAGCGCTGCAGCCCTCCGTGACCCTGCCCTGCAGAGTACAAAGTTTTTGTGCATTTAGGATGTGCTGCAAGGACCTCTTTCTGTGGTTTTAATGATGGATTTAGGGAAAGAAGAATGAAGAGATGGGCATAGTCCTGGCACCTGGGGGGTTGTCTTATTTTATGCTACAAAACAGCTTTCTTCTTCAATCAAAACAAGTATGAAGAGCTTTGTAGCAGGCCACTCAGTGCCCATGCCCACCTTGCGTATGGTAAGCACATTCTTTACCTGCAGGAATGGAGAACAAATCAGCAGCTCCTGCGGCAAGGGGGACACATCTGCAGCCCCTGCAGCTAGACACAGCCACAGGACTTCACTCAGGCCAAGGAGAAGTGTCACGTGGCAGCTCCCAAGAACCTCATGAAGAAAGGGTGTCTTCTCCATTCTATTGCTGAATCACAGCATTCACCATGGTGACCGTGGCATGTGGGCCATCCACGGTGAAGAAGCTTAGTAGAGAGCCTGGCCCCCTGACCCCAGGAACTCCGTAGCTGCCCCAAACCTCCTACCTTCTACATGAGATGGAAGTGAACTTCTGTCTTGTCGAAGCTGGTATTAGAGGTTTTCTCTCACTCACAGCTGAACACAAATCTAAGTCACACAACAGGTGAGTGCAGGTTCTCAGGGTAACCCCACCAGCTGACCAGTGGCCCCATGGGTTAATCCGGGCTCTTAGTTCAGCTCATACTTGGTGGACCAGCCTGGGTAAGCGATAGACATGTCTCTCTGGTTAAATGCCACAGTGCCCAACCATTGCCTAAAATGAAGTTGAATAATACAGCTTATTTCTAAGTTGAGAGAGCCTTGCACACACACCCGTCTATGTACACATATGCATGGGCTATAATATATACACACTTTTCACTGAGATAGCAGCTGCATAGGTGGAAAGCCTTCTTTCCAACATGCCACATCTGGGTAAACTTCAAGAGCCAATTGCCTTTTTCACTTTGTCAGGGAGTAAAAAATGACTCATTGTATCTAAATGGGCTTAAGTGCCTCCTCATTTATTTACCTATCTGCATTCAATTAGAAAAGTGCCATTATTTTCTATTTATTTATAGACGTCATTTTGGTTATGCCGGTGCTTTACTGTATGTTGTTCACTTCCCCTGAGCAGAGAGGCGTGTTTACAAAGCCCTTACCCATAATTAGTGTCACTCAGTGGAACAAGGCACCTCTGTTTTGTACCTGCCACAGCTGTCATGCTCTCTTCAGAATGAATTGCACTGATGGACGACTTGAGTCATCCATTTCTTCAGAAAGTAGCCTTAAAAGTGTTATTGCAATGGGCCTGGTGCTCAGGGAAGCCGTATCAGGTGTTACACTCTGTGACAGCCCAC
>PVKE010011974.1:0-39198 GCA_004027555.1 Craseonycteris thonglongyai | reverse complement strand
AGGCAATCACCAAGTTATTGAGTGTGTCCATAGGTCTCTGTGTCTTTGTAACTTTCAGTTTTATATTCCACCTATAAGTGAGGTCATATGTTTCCTGATTCTTTCAGTCTGACTTATTTCGCTTAATAAGATGACCTCCAAATAAGAAAGGAAAGAATAAATTGCATAGAAGAAAACATTGGCACTAAACTTACAGACCTGGGATTCAGGGAGGACTCTATGAATCTGACCTCAATGGCAAGGGAAGTAAAAGCACAAATAAATGAATGGGACCTTATCAAGCTAAAAAGCTTCTGTGCTGCAAAGGAAACCATCAACAAAACAAAGAGGCAACCAACCAACTGGGAGAAAATATTTGCAAACAATGCCTCTGATAAGGGGCTAATATCAAAAATATATAAAGAACTTGTACAACTCAACAAGAAAAAAACAAGCAATCCAATTAAAAAATGGGCAGATGACCTTAACAGACACTTCTTTTATTGTATCTTTTTTATGACCAAATTATCTATCTATCTATCTATCTATCTATCTATCTATCTATCTATCTATCATCTATCTATCTTTCTTTCTACCTATCTACCTACCTATCATCTATGTATCTATCTATCTATCATCTATCTACCTACCTATCATCTGTCATCTATCTACCTACCTATAATCTATGTCATCTATCTATGTATCTATGTATCTATGTATCTATGTATCTATCTATCTATCTATCTAATCTATATCCCCCCCCCATATATATATACTCAACTTTTTTTCTAATCATATCTGTGTTCACATTTCAGAGACACTTTAAACTCAGGATGTTAAAAATTAGTTATTACCTTGACCCATGACCTGCCCTCCCAACTTGTCTCTTCCTGTGCTTCACATCTTAGCAAATAGTACTACCATCTACAGCCTGCCCAAGACAGAAAGCATGTGGGGTCATCCTTAGCTTTTCTCCATTCAACCTCCACATGCCAGTCCCCAGGGCCTCTTGATTCTCCTGAATGCCTCTCCAGTCCACCCACCTTGGTCACGTTTGAGGGCACCACCAGGTCTAATTGCTATAGATGGTGGGGAAGAGTGGGTCCCGTTCCTGCCGATTACTGATGTGCTGTCCTGCACCGAGGCCAGCTGGGCGGGGGCTGACCTGAGAGGGAATTCTCAGTGCTGTTCCTAATGCACAGATACTACAATCCCAGGCCTGCTGAAGTGTCTGCCTCACTAGGAGAAGGAGACTTTTAATTACTTCAAATAGCCTGCTTTCACCTAAAAGGTATGTTAGCCATTCCCTTGGCTAGATGGTTGTAATAATTTTATTACAATCTCATGGGGGTTTGCTTTAGCTTTGTTCTCTGTAGATGGCACTGAATACTTCTTTCAATGATACTTTCTTTACCACCAATTATTTTAAGGCCGAGCTTCTCTCTTGATCAGCTGTGTTTCTAAGGGAGGTTGCAGAGCCGCATGCTTTGGTCTTTGTTAGAAGCGTCTTTGCTTAGAACGCACCGGCCTGGCCCCGAAGAGGCGCTCCGTGGTGGGCTCACTGCTCAGCCACAGGAGGTAGCAAGTCCACTTTGCTAGGCTCCCACGGGTTGACACGTGAGGTGTGTGCACGAGCCTCGTGTGTTGGTGAATCTCTTCTGACAGCTCCCGTAGCCCAGTGATCCAAAGGGGAGGTATTGTAAGAGGTGGTGTGAACCAGGGTGCCCACGACTCTGCAGAAGGCCCCGCTGGGGTTGCCGGCTGCTCTCTCTGCCTCCTACACCCCAGCCACTGAGCTCCCCGCGGCTCCATCCAGACTGCTTCGCTCTGAATCTGAGCATTCGTGCCCTGAATCCGCATCTGCGGTTTTTGTGATAACAATAAACCTGGGCTTAATGACATGAATTCTGAAAGCACGAGCCTACCTGCCTGTGACCATCAGTCTGTGTTTGCCTCACTCCCAGGTACTGCTGTGGAGGGCTCTTCCCGACGAGAGAGTGACCTGAAATGGCCTGCTACAAACGCCAACCTTTGTGCAGGCACATTTATCTGAATCTTCCCAGCCCCCCCGGGGCTGCCCCTGTGCAGCCGACCTTCATATGCATCCAAAAATCACCTTCCTTGTCTTTCCCGAGTCTAACCCTGCTTCTCTTTAAGGACTTGGTGGTTAGAACTGGAAATTTCCAGCATGTCGCATTTCACGTTTCTAAGCAGAGATAAGGAAGTGCTTCCTCCACGTCCAGACCCGAGGAGGGTGCAGTGTTCACAGGGTGGTGCCTTTGTTCAGACACTCCCCTTCGCTCCTGAGTTCCAGGACAAGACTCCTGGTTTCTGTGGGAGCTGTGGACATTCTAGGATCAATGCCATTGACCAGGGGAAGGTCTTCCTTAGTGATGAAGACTCCCTCATTGGGCAATGACAGGGATGGATGAGGGACGGCCCTCTGCCATGCCCCCTCCAATTCTCCATCCCAGGGTGCTCTGCGGTACCAGCAGGAGGTAAGCAGTCGAAAGACAGCCCCACCTGCCTGATGCCCACAAACCTGGCCCTTCCCCAGAAGCATCAGACAGCAAGGTGCCAACAGGGGTGGAGGGGATGGCTGGGGCACAAGGGCTCGGGCACAGGAGTCAATGAGGAGTTTTGTGTCTCCTCAGCAGGGCCATGAACATTGTGTTACTTTATAAGGAGCAGTTCATTGACCAGCAAGAGCAAGACAATCAAAACATCGCAAAGTGAAACTTGGAACTACAACGGAAGAATGTCCTCTCTCCTGTTCAGGCAGCCAGAAAATGAAGGAGCCGGCTCTTCAGCTTTTCCACGAGGAGCCCCAATTTGAAGCAGCCTTGTTTACTCCCTACAGCGACCTCTCTCTCTCCCTTCCAACCACATTAACCTGGGGGAGTTCCATGCACCAGTTACTGGCAGGTTGAGGGGGCCACACAGAGGCATGGGGTCTGTGTGACATCTTCAAAGAAGCGTGTGCACGTGGTAGTGTTACGTGAAGCCTGCTTTTCCCCAGGAGCATACAGGGTTTAAAGCAGGTTACAAAATCGCCAGTTTGGAAATCACCGGAATCTGTGCTGAAGCTCATTGAATCTGCACGAAAACAGCGCATCTGTAATTGGCATGCCCCTATTCTGTCAGGGGCAACGTGGTGTTACTTGTGTGACCAGCTGGGACGTTGTAGCTTGATTCCGGCAACAATGACTATGTAAAGACCACCCCATTTCCCACGAGCGTTTTAACCACAGAATCAGTGTTTTTAATAGGATTTAAATTAGAGTTTACCCAGATGTGCAGCTGCATTTATCAACTTGAACCAAGAAATATAACCCAATCACACGTGTTAAAAATTAGATATATTATAGCTCCCTGTTTTCTTTTCTCTATACGCAAAAGTTTGTTGGCATTTGTTGTGACTTTTCTTTTTGTCTGCTTCCCACTTACCTCTGGTTTGATCAGAATTTATAGCAAATGAGGTGTGGCCTGTACTCTTCAATTTTACCTGTTTTTTTAAATCCAAGTCAGATACTTAGGCTCTTGAAAAAGATGGTACCTTGAGCAACAATGCAAGAAATCTCAGACTCAACTGTCAGTAGGGTGAAATCACAGATGCTGAATTAGCTGCATGTAATTAAGCGGCAAAAACATCTGATGCATGTCTGCTTCTCTATATGGGATTGATTTGAGGCTGAAGAAGTTGTCTTTCTCTAAAATTGACATTGAATATTTCATTTTTTAGACCTGTGTTACAAAATTAAAGATAGTTTTCCCACAAATTCTTTTTCTCCATGAAGGTAGAAAGTGCCAAAAAGTAACGATGGCTCGTAAAGCATCTATTGAAAGAAAGTAAATGTTTCTATGAAAAAACAAAACACTGATAACTAAAAGACATCATACCATTTAAATGTTGACATTATGATTGAATAAGGCAATACCACGGCAAGATATGAATCACTGTTTTATTGTTTCAGGCATAATTGTTGATGAAGATGCAGGTGTGGGTAATGGGATGTGTGTTTGGCTCTCCTACCACCTCAACTGTATCAGCAATTCCTGTCTCTTCCTCCTGGCTGATGCACATCTTTTACTTATTGTTTTGGTATATTCAATGGTTTCTTAGCTCATGATTGATACGTCACTTATACTAAGGTGACCAGATTTTAACATTGGTAAAGCGGGACACCATTGATCAGGGGGGAGGGGGTTCTTGATTAAAAATTGGGTCTATCTCCCGCCATTCCCTAGCTTGTCGTGCATTCTTTCCAAAAATCGGGACTTTTTAAAAACACGGCAGGATGCGGGACCAATTGTTAAAAATCGGGACTGTCCCGCCAAAAGCGGGATGTCTGGTCACCTTAACTTATACAGAACTTTCAATCATTTTAAATTGATGGATTATAAAAAATCAGGAGAAGGATCCACGTTTTGAACTCTATGCTCTCCAGAGTCTTCTCTCCTGTCATCGATCCATGACCTCAGGCATGACCTGTTACATCTGTACAGAGTCCTCTGAGGGCACAGAGTTCTAAACGTTAACAAGCATTTAAAAAAAATGTGTCAAGGTACGCGAGAGCTTTTTTCATATTTAAGTGATCATGATATATTTTTCTGTCTTATACTACTCATACATTGTGACAAATAGGGAAAGTTGGGTAGTTCTATACTCCAGTAAAGATTAGGTAGAAAAAAAAGTGCCATGAATGACCTAGAGTGGAAGCTCACATTTTACTTTCTTGAAAAACCCCAAACCTCTTGAATGCAACTGTCCTCCTAGGGAGGCCTGTCCCCGTGATGATAACGGACCTGGGAAAGAGCCTAAGGCCCCATTGGTGCCACTGTAAATTAAGAAGCAATGACCCAATTGGATACTCAGTGTAGAAAATTGCTCACAGTATATTTCTTAATTCACACACTCTCTAGTTCTTCCAGACTAATATTTAATTGCTTCTCTTCCAAACTTCAGCATCATTACACTATCTTCCTTCTCAGCTAAAGATCTTCCAAATTCATTGAAAAAAAATGGAAGACCTAAGAAGAGAAATTACACAACTCTTCATGTCTCCCTGTCTTTGCTCATCTATCCCGTCTTCTGTCCTGTTGCTGTGACTGAACTGACTGACCTCCCAGCCGCCGTCAAAGTCTCTAATCGTGCATTAGATCTCCTCCCCGTCACTTACGCAGGCTCATCACATTGACCGATACTCGTATCCTCTCCTGCACACTCAGTTTTTCTAGGTTTGTTGGATGTTTCTGTCAGTATTCAAACACTGTTGTCCCAAGTAAAAAGAAACAAACCAAATTCTTACTGGACCCCATTACTTCAGAATCTATTGATTTTTTTTTCCTTTCTATTTACAGGTAAAATCCTTTAAAGGGATTTTACTTCTGATTCTATAGCTCCCATACTCCTTGAACCTACTCTCATGCAGTGTTTGTGAAACTCCATTAATTGAGGTTTTGTGCATTTATGAATATAACGTTCAGTCTTCATCTCCCTTAAATTCGTCTGCACTTGACATTCAAGGCAGCAAATTGTCAGTTTTGTTGTTAGTTCATTGGTCGTTTCTTTCGCCTTCTTTGCCAGTCCCTCCTCCTCTTTCTAGTCATTTAAATGAAGGGATCCAGTGTGTGCTTGGAAAAACAATCTTTTCTTTACCAAAACTTGATATTGAACCTCATATCTCTGAATACCACCTAAATTTTTGTTTTCAACTTGGATCTCTCTACTGAGTTTGTTGCCAGGCTTGTAGATCCAGCTGCGTTTTCAACATTTCCACTTGAATTATGAACATGATTTTCAATTATATAAGTTTACAAAAATCTAAACTTTTGATCTACTTGTATTAAAAATATTGTATAAAAATATTTTCTTTCCATAATCTTCTCCAGATTTTGCCAATTTTTTGGACCAAAACCTTAGTCAATATTGACTGATCTCTCACTTTTACCACTGTCAATGAAATCATCTCCTCCCCTGCTGCCCAACTTCCATCCTTGCCCCTCTGTACCTATACTCAAGACATCACCCAGAGTATTGCTATAAAACTATGCTTATACAGACCCTATGAACATTGAAAGAATAATAAAGGAATACTAAGAACATCTCAATGCTCACAAATTTGGTTACTTAGATGAAATGGAGCAATTTGAAAGACACAATTTGCAAACAGTAAGAAATGGATAATCTGAATAAGCCAATATTTATTAAGAAAATTGTATCAATAATTAATAACCTTAAAAACAACAACATACTCAGATGGGCTTAATAGTAATTTTCACCAAATATTAAAGGAAGAAATGATACCAATTCTCTACAATCTCTTTCAAAGGATAGAAGGAGAGGAAATACCTCCTAACTCACCTATGAGGCCAGCATTATGCCAAAACCAAAACTAGACAAAGACAGTACAGAAAGAAAACTATAGTTCAACATCTCTCATAAACATAGATGCAAAAATCATCATCAGGGGAAGCCAGGATGGCTCAGCGGGTTAAGCACTTGCTTTGAAGCCCCGGGGACCAAGGATCGAATCCCAGCCCCGGCCCATGCGGACCCACATGCTGAACTTGGGTGTGCCCCCAGCTCAGTTCTTGCCGGGGCCTATGTGGGAGGCTCCCGGCCCAGTTCCTGCCCTGCGCAGCCCTGTGCCCAACTGTGGAGTGAAACTATATGGAAAACTAATGTCAGCTATGGAGACTGCTCTGGGCCTCCCCCTTCTCTCTGTCTCTCTCTGTCTCTGTTTCTCTCTGTCAAAAATCAATAAAATAAACCTTAAAAAAATCATCATCAAATATTAATAAATTGAATACAGCAATGTATTAATACAATTAAACACCATGACGAAGTAGTATTTATTCCAGATGTGCAAGGCTAGATCAACATTTGAAAATCAAATAATGTAACCCATATGTCACCTGTCTCCCTAGTTTTGCCTTTTCCAGAATGTCAAATAGTTGTAATCATATAGTAGGTGACCTTTACACATTGTCTTCTTTTACTTAGAAGTATACATTTAAGTTTCTGCCATGTCTGTTCATGGATTGATAGATCATTTTTTAGCATTGAATAGTATTTTGTTGTCTAGAAAAGGCAAGGGAATACTGTAGATTCTCTTTGGAGCATCCGGAAGGAACACAACCCACCCAGAACTTGACTTTTTAGCCCACAAAAACTGATTTTGGGCTCTGGCTTCTAGATGTGTAAGATAATCGTTTTGTGTTGTTTTAGGCCAAAAGTTAGTGGTAACTTGTTACAGTAGCAGTGAAAAACTAATGCAAATTATTTGCTGAAATGTCCTATTTGGGAGAGATCTTTAGTGATGACTCCCTTTAAAATTACAAGTGCTTCTTCCTACCTTCCTTGCTTCATTTCCATGCTTAATTTTTACTTTTATCACTTCATGCCTTCTGACATTTTATGAATTTTCCCCCATCTCACTGGCATCTAAGCTCCCTGAGAGCAGAAATTCTAGTTAGTTGCACCTTTTGTCAGCACTTTGGACAGCACCACTCAGCCCACCTTTGTCTTATGAACGCGTAAAGAAGAAGGACACTGTGGACTCAGAGTTTATCAGGTGGAGAGACTGTGCTGTGTCTTCCCCCATGCAGCTCCCTCGCTTTCTCACCACCAGTACTTGCCTGGACCTTGCAATCTTTTGTCTGTACCTCTATAACAGCACTTGGCACATTGTTTTATGTTACTTATAGTCTGTGTTTACATTAATTCTGGAAGAGCAGAGCTATCATCATCTTTGAAGGACAAACCAAGCACAATGCCAGACACATAGTGCAGTGCAAAATTCAACACTGTTCACATTCATACAAAAAAAAGGCAACGTGTCCTACTGGAAAGGTTTCTTCATCTAGGGAATCAAGTGATGCTTCTACCAATTCTTAGCCGTAATGTCTGAGATAACTTGATACATCTTCCTGGGATGACCTTGAACTAACTATAACACAAAGTCTACATCACAGTGTTCCAGTGAGTTAATATATACGTCATTTCTCTGTGAATTACAAAGCATTGTAAAATCACAATCTCATAATATAATAACCCAGATCCCAGTAGAAAACAACTTAGTGTCTGGTGATTGATATCTCCTTTTATAGAAGCATTTCTAGTTTCTTAATCAACCATAGCCAATGCCATGGTCACAACTTCCACCTATAAATTGATGACCATCAAATCTAGATCTCCATCCTTAAGTTTTCTCTTGATTTTGGGTTGAGACATGAACTTTCGTTACTAAATGGAGCTGTGAAAGTTGGCATGGCTGAAATGCAGTCCATTTACATCTATCAGTTCAATACACTATTGAAAAAATCCTTGCTATGTAACTGCAATGTGCCAGGTAGTCTGCTATGGGCAATAAAAGGTCCCAGCAGTGGACTGTCATGGCCATTTATGCTCCAGAAAAAACACACTGGATTTAAACAAGGGGCAAGCCAAAGCATCGTAAGCAATTAGGTGGCTCCTACAGAAGGCCTCTGTAACACCAACTCAGTGAAATTAAATGTACTTGGGGAACTGAGAACATAAAATAACACAGATTCACTTTCATTCAGTAATAGTATAGGTGAGGCAAAAGGGGGGATTAAAAATCACTTCCAAGATTCTTGCTTGGGTGATTAGGTGATTAGTGACACTATCTATGACAGAACAGGCAGGAGAAAGCACTGCTTTGGAGGGAAGATCATTAATATAATACGTGACAAGCTGTTTTGGCAGGATGACTGGAGGCACCTCAGAAGCAGGTACAAGGATTGCTTGATGTGAAGACTGGATAAATGACAGGGCTTTCCCCTTCCCTTCTGGGGCACTGCCCGGCTATCTTCATTCAGCAAGTCCTTCATTTTGATGAGAACAGTAGACATTTCCCTCCCAGTCATCACATCGAAACATTCAATGTTAGGGAAGAAAATTGGAGAAATGACCTTATCCTCTTGAGTGATTTGTTAAAATATGTTTAGTGCCCAGTGGCAGATTCTCATCTTTCTAGTTAATGAAGAAACTTAAGCATTAACACTCCGCAAGGGCTTTGCCAACACCTCTGATAAGCACTAAAATAACTGTCCTCCATGAAACATTACAAATAGAACCATCACAACACATCGTATTGAAAAAGTGTGTTGTGCATTGATTTTCTAGCCACCACTGAATCTTTATTAACGTGTACTGCAGATAGTTTTTCTGAAATTTCATGCCATTTTCCTAGGCAAAATGTGTTTTAGAGAGGAGCTATGACAGATCTGATGTGACAAGCACTGTTTTGCAATTACTGTGTGTCTGACACACTGACATCCTCTAATTCATGCTCATAACATTCTTGTGCATGTAGGATTATTAGCAATTATTTTTTTTAGATGAGAAAGCTGAATCAATGAATGAAGTGACAATCAAAGTAAGTGTATTGGCTGTAAAGCCAACACACTTAGATTCAAATTTACACTCCAGCAAGTAAGTTAATCTCTTTGAGCACCAATTAAATTAATAAAGTAAGACTATGCATAGAACAAAAACATTAAAAAATTAAACAATTAATATTGTTAATTAGTATTTAGTAAATTGTAGCTAACACATTCTGGTTACCTTCCTGTCATACCACTTATAGAACACTATGTTGCCCGATTTCACTTCAAAACTACTAAAAAACAAAAATAAATAAAAGACTTTTCCTTCTGAAAATAACAGAGCAGGAAAGTTAATAAATACAATTACTATTAAGAATAACAGAAAGTCTTGGAACACACACACATTCACACACATATAGCTCTATGTGTATATATATGAGACAGGCTGATCATTTGTGCCTCTACTGTAATACTTTTTGTTACATTAGACATATCTGGACATAACCAGTTCTGTGTGGTCACATGGTAGCTCCCCTCCATCATTCTTGACCTTGCACACAAGATGCTTACATTTTTCATCCAGTGCACATAGAAATGGGAAAGGGTTCAGATGTTCGGTTCAAACTGTGTGCTGTTATTGAACAGCAGAACAATTTCCTCCAATTGACATTCACAAACGAATGCAAGTCATCCATCTTTGGTGATCAGTGTGTTGATGTGAGGACAGTAAGACACTGGGAAAGGCGGTTCAAAGATGGAGAAGTGCAGCATGTAGATTTGAGTGACAAACCACAAAACAGAAGGCCTATGATGGCAAGTGATCAGCTTTATCCAGACCACGTTGAAGAGCTGCTCCCCGGGCATCATCACATCAGACAGAAAGAAGTTGCTGGAAAAGTAGGACCTTCTAAGGGGAGAGTGAGATACATTATTAGTGTTCTTGGACTCTGCTACGTGTGTGCCAGGTGGGTACTGTGCATGCTGTCTGATGAAATGAAAGCTAAAAGAGTTCACCTTTCTCAGGAATTATTGGAACATTCTGAGAAAGAAGGTGAGTACTTCATAAAGAAGGTCATTACAGGGGTGAAGTGAGGGTCCATCATTATGACCCCATGAACAAAAGGCAGTCTAACCCATGGAATGCCACCATAGTGATCCTCTCAGCCGAAAAAATTCAGAACTCAGGCTTCATCTGGGAAGGTCATGTTGACTGTTTCTTTGTCTGAACACTCTTCCATTTCGATGTTCACTGGGTGGAAAATGTAAGTATCTGTGTGTGCACGGATGATGGAGGAAAGATATCATGTGACTACCATGTGGTTATATTCAGATATGTCTAATGTAACAAAAAAATATTACAGTGTAGGCAAAATTTATCATCCTTCCCTCATACATTTAATTCTCATTATACTAATTAGGTTCTAGAAACTTAACATCTACATGAACTCATTAATACTGAACTACTGGAGTGCTTTTCTGAGGGGAAACACAAACTTAGTTTCCTTCAAACCTCTGGTCATAATATTTTGTTAATTGAACAATACACAATCTTGTTTTAATGCATATTTCTATTTGAAGACACTAACTTTGTATATAGTTGATTCATTAACACTGTACTTATTGTCAATAGCACTATATCTATAATTCATACTTGAATGAAGCTTCTCTATCTGACACATGTGTTTTCTCTGTAAGAAGCACCACAGCTTTCTTAGGAATATTAACTCAGGAACACTAACTTCAGCACTACGTCAATAAAGTTACCAACAAAGAGCACAGCAAATGCAAAAAAAAAAAAAAAAAAAAAATGGCACTAAATAGACCGTATGTGACCACTGCTTCATGTGCCCTCAGCTGGGAACATGGACTCCAGGTGACTCCAATTTGTTGCCATCCTGCACGTGACCTTGAATGACCATGACAGCATTCTGAGTATTGATTCTGAGTTACACATACATCTTAGCGAGCAGGTAAACATGCAAATATAATATCATTGAATAATGAGAATCAATTATATGTGTATACATTTTACATCCAGAAAACTTATTTTTCAAAACTGAAAGGAAAATAAAGATACTGTCAGAAAAACAAAAGCTGAGATAATTTAATGATAGCAGAACTAAATCGCAATAGATACCCAAGGGAGTGCCTTAGACTCAATAAAAGAGTCGCACACGAAAGTGTGGAAGTACAGGCCAAATACTCAAAGGATTACTATTTGGTGTCTTTAAAGACAATAGAAGAAAAGAATGCTTGTGCATAAAAAAATTTAAACTCATTATCTTCTGACATTAAAACATATCTACTTTAAAATAAATTACTATGAGGATTTAAAAAGGTAATAACAGCACAATCAGGAAAGAAATGGAAATCAGAAATAGACAAAAAAAATGACACAAATATCGGAAATATCAGACAGGAATTAAAAAATAATAACTATGATTGTTATATTAAAAACTCTAATTGAAAAGGCCAACAAGATGCAAGATCAGGTGTGTAATTTCAGCAGAGATTGAAACTAAAGATAAAAATCACATTAAAAAACAAACAAACAGTAGTTGAGATGAAGAATATCTTCAATGAGTTTTTCATGAGATTCCACATGGACTGGGAAGGAATGAGTGAGCTTGAAGACAGGTGAATAGAAGTTACCTAAACTAAAAAAACAAACTCTCAGAGCTGGGGCAGGGCCAGGGCTGGGGGTGGGTGTGGGTGGAACAGACTTATATACATGTAATAGAAACAGGAATTCCAGCAGGAAAGAAAACAGAGAAGGAATATTTGAAGATATACTAAGAGAACACAAAGCTGGGTAAATTGCAACATGTTCACAAGTAGGCATATCATATTCCAATGGCTGGAAATCAGAGAAAAAGATAAAACCTTTAAGGCAGCCAGAGGGGCGGAGCGGCAGGAAGGGGCACACGATGGACAGGGGATAATTGAAAGACTTTTGTCAGAAACTGTGCATGTAAGAAAACAATGGGAGGACGTTTTCAAAGCGCCAACAACAAAAGAAACTGTCAACCTAGAATTCTGTATCCAGAGACAATATCCTTCAAAAGTGGAGACATAAATACTTCGACAAAGAAAAACCAAAGGCAGCAGAACTGGTCAAGCACGCCTTGTAAAAATGTTAGCAGACTTACACAGTAGAAGGAATGTATTTCAGAAACTTGTCTTGTGATAAAGAAAACCATCAGAAGGCAACTAAAAGAAGATAAAATAAAATAAAATGTTACTTTTTATAATAAGGAAGAAAGAAAAGAAAAAAAAAAAGAGCAAATTCCCTCATGCCAGAAGTGAAGGTTATTTTTAGTTGTTCTAAAAGATAATGAGCTACTTAAAGCAATATTAATATTGTGTGTTTAAACCATATGTACATAAAATGGAAATGTATAACAATGGAGCCATAGGGATGAAAGAGGGATAGAAGGAAAATGCAAGTATAAGATCCTTGTATAATATTAGATGTAAAATAGTATAACTTTATTTAGTGTGGAACTTCATAGATTTAAAAAAGATATACTATAAGCCTTAGAGAAACTGGTAAAATGATTTTTAAAATATTTTAAAATAATAGCACAGTTATCTCCTCTATTAAGAAGAGAAAATATATTCATAAAACTACTCAATTAGACACAAATAAAGTTGCATTAGAAAAAAATTAAAGAACAAACAGAAAGCAGATAAATACATAATAAATTGTATTCCAATCATATCAATCAAAATTAAATGTGAATGATCTAAACAACCACTTAAAATATAGGGATTGCTAGATTCTATAAAAAAAAAGTAACAGCAACATATAGGTTTTCTGTAAGACACTTACTTTATTTATGAAGTTTAAAAGTAAAAGTGTAGAATAAGATATACCATAAAATCTTTAACCCAAAGCAATATTTCAAAGGAAGTAAAATTCAAGACAAGGAGGATTTTTAGAGATGAAAAGGCATGCAGCATAATCATAGAGGACACAATTCTCCAAGCAGACACAATAATTTTAGCATGTGTGTGGCTAACAAAAGAGCTTTTGCTTTATGAAAGGTCATCACTTTTCGGGTCTCAGTTTTATATTTCACTTTTTTATGCATCTGTTACCTTCAACTCTTACAGGTTTTAATAACCTGAGATTGTGTAAACTATCCAGATTGTTCTTATTGTTAAGGTCTTACTAATACTTAACAATGACCTCCTCCACCCTAATAAGAAAAAGAGTATCT
The DNA here is from genome assembly GCA_004027555.1 of Craseonycteris thonglongyai. NCBI lineage: Eukaryota > Metazoa > Chordata > Mammalia > Chiroptera > Craseonycteridae > Craseonycteris > Craseonycteris thonglongyai. The sequence continues at coordinate 25,642 of PVKE010011974.1, read as the reverse complement.
ATGTTCTTATACTTAAAGTAAGTCTTTTATGAACAACCCATTTTTTTTTTTAGTTGATTATTGTTGCGGTTTAATGCTCCTTTATATGTTCTCTATATAAGACTCTTATCAGAAAGGTGGTTTTCAAATACCTTCTCCCAGTTGTTTTATCCTTTTAACAGTCTTTTGAACACAAGAATCGTTTTAAAGTTTGATAAAGTCTAATTTATGTTTTTCCATTTATGGGTTGTGCTTTTGGTGTAGTATCTAAAAAGTCTTCTTCAAACCCAAGGTCATGCTGATTTTTTCTTAAGGTTTATGGTTTCTTGCAGGGGTCTCCAAACTACTGCAGACAGGACTGGGGGGGGAAGCTTCAACGCACCCTGGGGGTGCAGCTGGACCCACTGCGGGTCCAGCTCTGGCCCCGTGTAAAGTGGGGGGCAGGGCAGGAAGGGGGCGAGTCCTAAGGCACTGCCTGCTTAGGGGGAGGAGAGAAGGCTGGAGGAATGCAGAGCCCTGGTCAGCAGGATGCGTCTCAGACGACCTCTGGGCGGGGTCAGTCAGATGCTGAGACCACTGAACGCTACGACCGATACCAGGGGTGCTGGACCAGACATGGGGCATTGGTTCCATGGCTGAAGGAGAAATTCAGAGGGAGGGGCAGGCAGGCAGGAATTCAGGATCGCGGCTGCTTCTGGGAACGTCATTGAGGGCCCAGGCCTGCTGGGCCCCTGGCTTGTGGCCGATGACACTGTCTGTGGAGGGGATGGATCTGACACAAGATGGGCACCGGGCAGTGGTGGGAACATGACCCCTGTCTGCGTGATCACAAAAGAAACGCACGTGTCCCTGGGCTGTTCGACATTCCGTCCGAGGCTCCAAGCCCTTTCAGGGGGACCCTCTGGGTAAGGCGCTGCCCACGAGGAAGCGTCACGTTCACGGCCGAGGAGCTTAGATATCGCCGAATCGAAAGGGGGTGTTGTCACCACTGAGGGCACGCAGTGCTGCATGAGGTCGCGACATGGCAGACGACCAGATCCCCCGTCTGCGGAGCCAGAGAGGGGCAGGGGCACGTCACATGCGTGTGCAAAGGGGGACATGTCCCGGCCCCTCCTCAGGCACTCACTGGAATTCTCCACCGAGGCTCTGAGTTAGAAAAAAAATACAATAAAAGGTTACGATGATTTAAAAAGAAAAAACAGAAACAGCATGGAGAAAGGACCCCAAATGTGAGGGCAACTAAGCTGGGCAGCAGTGTTCCGATGTTTAATTAAGCGCGGCATGACAGAGGAGAAGACAGACGGGGTCGCTACTCACACTGTCACGATCACTAGGTGTTCGGCGGCTCCAGCAAGAGCCCCAACCATAGAAAAGACGGGACAGATGCGCTCAGTTCATCTTAGCGTTGATGAATTAAAAAGTCTAATGACACAAAAATAAATCCAGTAACTCTGTCAATCCAGGATAACAGGCGTGAGCTAAAGGGAAGGCTTATGACTGAGTAAAATAATGGCAGGATTTTGGGGGACAACTCCCCGAAGAAGACCTGAGGCCACTGGCCTGGATTTGGGAACCATGACCAGGGGTGGTAAAGAAACTGCCTGTAAGAGTGGTGCAGAATGGGCCGTAATACCAAAGCCTGCCAGGGAAGACGCAACGGGGACTTTAGTTAAGTGGGGAGTGACTGGCGTACGGAGTCGCACCCCCCCTAGAACGTGCTGTAGGAGTAGAGGTGACGTTTGAATGAAGAACTTTTCCTTTATAAAAACCGCCAGATAAAGAGGGTGTTGTGGAATCTCCTCTGCAATGCGCTTTAATGGGTCACACGAGCGGGTCCTCATGACTATGTTAATTTAAGACACGAGATGCTGACTTTAATTAAGGACTGAGGAGACGTAGGCGGATTCGTGCACACCGATTCCTCACTCACCCGCCTGGCATAGGCTGGCAGAAAGCCGGACGGCTCCTGGCTGGTGGCTCCCGGGCTGGAAGAGGCAGTACCTTCAGAGCGAAAGCCATGCTCACGGTGCTGTCAGTACCCGCCTTGGGCCACACACTAAGGAGGTTGGGATTCTGTGACCCGATTGGGTCAGCGCTGTCCTAGGGAATGCTCTGCGGAGACGTTGCCTGGATACGTTAGAGAAGAAAACAGTGCCTGCTTGTACACTTGTCCTTGCACCTTCCAGCCTGCACTCTGCGTGCTCTGGTTGTAAGGCAATAACCGAGGTGAAGAATGTGCGGAACCTGGAACCAGCCTCAGCTTACAGGGGACGTGGCGGGCTCACGGGTCTACCACCCAGAGCCCTAATATTCGTGACTGTGCATGCGGAGCTCTTTGGCACACTCAACCTGAAGTGTACTCGGGGATGACTGCTACCTGTCTCACATTATCTTGAATAACTCAACTTTGGGGGTGGGATCCAAAATATACAAGGGCTGTGCAGGAAGAAATCCAGCCACTGCCAAGGTAACGAGAGCGGTTACGTGGCTGGCTGCTTTCTGGACAGCCCTGGTACACTCAAGTGGTATTCGAACCACAGTGCTCATAAGACATGTTTCTTGGGTAAACAGAACTGGCAGAAATGCTCTAAAAGTCTTGGGGAAAGCTGGCACCCATCTAAGGGTCCTATGACAAATACAACGCCTCTGTAATGAAGAGGGAATCCTGAGAAAAAGATATATTGGCTCCTATCGGTCACTTAGAAGAGATATTATTCCCAAAGGAAGAAAAAGCATTGTGAGTAGCCTAATAAAAACACTTAGAAAAATAGACAAAACACGCCCAATAGATAGACAACCTAAGTGTACGCACATTGACCCAAGAGAAGGCATTACATGTGTTCTTTTTTTCCCTAAAGATTTATTTTGACGGAGACAGACAGAGACAGAGAGAAGGGGGAGGGCCCAGAGCCGTCTCCGTAGTTGCACATCATGAGCTGTGACGTGGTTTCATTTCACACAGGTGGGCGGGGGCCATGCAGGGCGGGAACTGGGCTGGGGGCCTCAGCATGGGAGACACGCCCCGAGTCAGGGGCCGAACTAGGTGAGAGGATGAGGGGGCAAGAACTGAACCGGGGCCTCCCACATGGGAAGCTCACCCCAGCTCAGCATATGGGTCCGCACGGGCCGGGGCCGGGACTCGATCCTTGGTCCCCGGGGCTGCCAAGCGAGCGCTTAACCCGCTGAGCCCTCCCGCTTCCCCTAGGCATGTCCTTCCAGATGAAAGCGCTAGTAGGTCAGTGCAGCGGGTTGGCCTCCTGGCAGTGTGGTAAGCAGGATCCTAAAGCACCTTGCTCTCCTTCTCCCTCCCAACATTCTTGTCCCCTGGTCACTCACACACTGGGCTCAGGCCTTCCGTGACGGGGTTCTGCAGATGAAATTGGAGCCCCAGTCAGTTGACCCTTACACACCAGGATTACCCAGGCGGGTCGAGCCTGCTTCTGGGCCCTTTAAAAGGCGGCAGAAGCAGAACGGCAGCCCCCGGCTACCTTCCTGGGAGGCAGCCCACAGCGGTGCTGTGGAGTGCTGGTGGACAAGGACCAGGCCACCGTGAGAGGCTAGGAACCGCCCTGGCTGGCAGCCAGGAAGATCCCGGGACCTCAGTTCTACAGTGAGGAGACGTACGCAGAGCCTCAGGTGGGACGTCTTGATTTCAGCCTGGCCACCCACGCAGAGGACCCAGCTAACTCAGGAAAGAGACTTCTGGGGTGCCAGGCGCCTTGGCCCCCCGGAAACCAGGGACTTGGCATGGAGCTCGGTGACACAAACATTGGGGATAGAACGCGTTCTGTACCATTGAGAGTGGGCCCCGTCCAGGGCCCTGGGCGATGGGGGCTCTTCTGTCTGTCCAGGTACCGCCCGCTGCATCGCGCATCTGTGTGGAAGCTGCACATGACCTGCGTGCCTCTGGTGGTCCTTGCAATGACCTGCCTCTGTCGCCGCTACAGTTCTCGTAGTCAGGTGGTGTGGCCCAGTCTAAAGGCCAGACGCATCCCTGAGCGGAGCCCAGAAACAGCCACACGTATTAGGTACTTATGGCAACAGTGTCACAATAACTCCATGAGGAACCGATGTCACTTTTAATAGATGACGCATGGCCAATTGGCTGTTCACATGGGCAAGTGGTATTGATTCACTCCTCACACTCCACCAACATAAAGTTGAGATGGATTGTTAACCTCAGGGTAAAAGTTCAACAACTACAAAAACAGCTTGTGGAAAGTCACTGGGAGTTATACCTTCACGGTCTTAGGATAGCTTATATCTCAGGTAGAACACCCACCTTTGAGAAAGCAGCTGATAAACTGGGCTAAATTAAAATTAAGGATTGCTATTCAAGCGGCACTCAACACTACCAGATGCTACAGACAAATTGGAACACACGTGTAACACACAAAAGGAATGCCACCCAGAACACAGATAAATTCCTACAAATCCATAAAAAAAAAAAATTCAGAAAACACAACAGAAGATTGAGCTCAAATAATGACATACTTTTCAAAGTAGCCTATATACACGGTCAATATGTGTAAGAGAAAAAGCTCAGGCTCATATATCCAATACATCATCACACATTGTTAAGATTTTAGACAGACTGCCAGTAACACTAAATGTTGAGAAGCATGTGGAGCCCGTAGGATTCTGTGAGACCGCTGGTGGGAGTGGGGGGTGAGCAGGGAAAATCGCTCTAGAAAGCTGTTTCTCAGCATCTAAGTTCAGTATCTCAGGACCATGTACCTTAAGCATTCACACTTGCAGGTATCTAGAAGCTAAATAAATGACTATATATGAGTGTAGATGCAAAAACTATTCATAAGATCGCCAGCTAGAAATTACTCAAATGTCCATCAACTCCAGAATAATGAGTAAACAAATGATGGAATGTCCATGCAGCACCACGTTATACAAGAATACGACTGAGCACAGCAGATAACACACAACAAAATATCATGACTGTTACACTGAACACAACACGCAACAGCCACAAATACAATTCTTTTTATCGATAGATCACGAGCAGGCAAAACTAATCAGTGGGTAGAACTTAGGAACCCGGTTCCGGAGAAGGCGCGACAATGACTCTGAGAGGACCTTACCATGACCCCAGGAATGCTGATTTTGTGTTCTTTTTTGATGTTGCTTGTGTGTTAATACGTAGACAATGTGTTGAACCCTCCACATGCAATTTATGTTCTTTTTTAATGTATGCACATCAATTAAAATGTATTTACAATCTATACAAACTACAGTCTGCAAAATTATGACCCTGCCATGTTTCTAAAATGAAACTCCACTTTTCTAACTTCTGGCCAGGAGTCTTACAGAGAACCGGTTCCGGATGATTTAAAAACCCAACGTGGAAAGTCATCAGGAAGCTACAGAAAACCCAACAGCTGGTGGTTGCTGACCCGGCCGACTTCCGGCGTCCTCACAGAATGAGCAGCCACGTGCTGGAATTAGGGGGACAAGCCCTGATCCTGGGGTAACCCCTACAGCCTGCCTCAATGCCGTCCTCTCTCAGGGGGCCATGGAAGAACGATAGGACCCGGGGACTGAAGAGTCCCCCCGCTTAGTTGACACTGCTTTCCCGTGAGTTGTCACAGCACGTCGTAGATGCTGCCACGGCACGTAGGGGCTCCGTCACTTCTACAGAGTGTGAGCTGATAAAGGACGAGACACAGTCTTTTGTGCTTGTAAAAACGTCACTGGGACAGTGCACACTACGTGGCAATCGTGGGAGCCCCTCTAGACCTGAGCGGAGGGACTGAAGGGATGGGGCAAGGATCTTCCGTGTCACAACCACGGCAGATCCGGGTCTGAGGTTTGCTCGACACATAGAGTGGCAGGGAACTCACCACCGCCCAGAATCACCCATGTCTTCTCTTGCACATCTGTATTAGATTTTTAAAAAGACATTTCCAATAACTGAATTGAAATATAGCTCCCTAAACTCCCCACACGCTGATGGACAACATACAATGATTAAAACTTCTTCAAGTTTACTACCCACATTTTTAAAATGTTATTCTTCCCTATAATTTTCCCTTCTGCCTAGAAGATCTTTTATTCTTTCACCTCATAAAGTAGGATTTCCACATCCTACTCTGGTCCTCATTTGTTTGGCCAGCACACGGCTCAGATAACTGGAGAAGTCCAGGGACGCCGGTCCCCTTGGCAGAGCCGTCTCCCGGGTTACATGCCCACCCCTCGCCCGTAACGCCTCCACATGTAACGTTATAACCGTGCGCTGAGCACTGGTAGGAGTTCTCAGACTTTCGGAATAGGAAAACCTAACGTTTTGTCGGTGAGGAATATCTTGGAGAAAAATGAATAAAGAATAAAAAAACAACTTGCAGTTCTTGCACTCACTGAAAAGTATCATTTACAGGCTCCTAAGTTACGTCCCTTGAACCACAGACCCGTCCACCACTTGGAACACAGAGTTGGATGTTGAAGCCTAAATGCAGGACCTCCTGTGCAGTCCCTGTGGCTTCAGCTGAGCCTGTGAAACGCCCCGTGAACCTGGACCCCGTCACCCCCCACAAGCCTGTCCTTGGCATCACCCTCTGGCGCCACGTGTGGGCTGTGATCGGGGCCATGGAGGCTGCCCCGCGCCCCCTTCCACGACCCTGTGAGCCGTGCCCCGAGCCCCATCGTTCGGGATCGATGCTGTGCTGGGCGTGGGGCACACGTTGGCACTGCGGTAGCTCCCAGGGCAGCTCCCCTGAACGGGCGCAGATACCAGGATGCAGGGGGTGGAGAGACCCTTTGGGGCACGGAGTTTGGAGTGAGGGATGGAGACAGGGGTGTGAGGACAGGGCGAAGGACTGGGCTGTTGGCTGGGGGACACATGGGAAGAACTCATGATGAAGGAAAGGGCCAGCAAGGCCGAACGTTCTCGTTGCACATTTCTGCGGACCTGGGGTCCCCTTAGAGCGGCACAGGCATCACCTAGAACGCGTGCATCGTCACAACCGACTCCACCGGGCGCAGCACCTTGGTTACGAGCACAGACGGGATGCCAGGTTTACTAGCAACGTGGCTTCCGTAAGCTCCCTGACTTCTCTGTGCCTCCGTTTCCTCTGAGGGAAAAGGGGAGCAATCTCAGAACGGATCTCACAGTTGTTGCAAAGAGGTAGATAAACGATTAGTAAAGGGTGTCCCAAAATTCACGCAAGAAGTAATTTTGATAGAAAACAGGTTTATAATTAAAAATTGTAAATTTTCATTGCTTAACCATGAAAACGCGTTGTTCTTTTGTGTAGCTCCATTTTTAATAACTCTGAACTGTCAACTGTTATGCTGTCTTTTTTTTTCATTGTCAATACTTTACCGCACAAATGATGCAAAATTCAAATCTTGCGTGAATTTTGGGACACCCTTTTTAGGCAAAGCCCTTATAACTGTGCCCATCGTGCACAGTAAGCACTTCATATGCGATATTTGAATATTTACAAAGAAGTTGATTTAGAAATTGAGTTAACTTAGAAAGCAATTAAATTAACCTACAGAACCAGTAAAGAGAGGTTCCCCATTTAAAATGCAATATTAATCACCAATTCCTCTTCCATCCCTTTCATGAAAGCCCCAGGAGGTGAACATTCATCGGAAGCAATCATTTGCAGAAAAAGAAACCAGTTTTTGATGCTCAACGCAAATAGCTCTGCTCAGGTAATCTGCTTGGTCCTTCGTCACGAGCCCTCACACACACGTTATGGTCAGAGAGCAGGGCTCCCTTACCTTCAGAAAGGCCACTCAGGCAGCGGTCACTCACTGGTGTGGGACATCGGGGGACGGAGGTCCCACGGGAGCAAGTGCTGGGCTAGGAGATCCGATGTCAGAGCAGGCTGGGCTGAGGGAAATAAACAGTTTAAGTTCCTTTCAGGAAACTGTGGAAAACAGTCTGGAATCTGCACACATCAGCTCTTGTTGAAATGAAAATACTTTTGCAGGTTATCCTACGGCCATTGGTAACATTTGTTAATTCATACTGAGTTAAAACGATCATTCGTATTATCCTGAGAAGCTCTCTTCTTGAATCAATGGGGCTGTGGCCTGCAGGCAGGCTGTCCCCACCCTGTCTACCATATTCTTGCGCTAGTGTGTCCATAAGGGCCACACGAGGTCACTGTCAACACCTTAACCTTTTAGTTCTTGCAGATGGTGGTTTCACGGCATTTTCATTAGAACATAAAAATGCTTTAAAATGCTCTAAGATGTTTCTTATTACATTTGCAATATTCACTGTTATATGGCCATTAAAAGCTTGAGTTTAAAAAGAAAATGAAAAGCATTAATTATTTGAACTCATAATAGTGAAGAGTCAATAACATTCAGGCCACAAGTTCCAACAGTGTCGGCCTGCCATCTGTCCCCACCCCTCTTGTAGGTATTCTTTCTCCTCCCCTTCGCCCTGTGACGCTCTGCTTTATTGGGGGCATATTTCTCATGCAGAACTAAGCACTTTGCTACCAATTCCTGCCCTGTAATAAATAAAGTTTAGAATTACAAAGGAGCCCACGTTTTTGTGTGTGTAAAAGAATCTGTCAGGATAGTTCTGGGTTTTACACTCACACGTGGAATGCAGGGGAGGGCGAGACAGTTAACTATGTTTTCAGCAGAAATGTAGAAATGGCGTGTGAGAGTGATCTCGAGTTATCTGGTTTGGGGACATGGAATATCGATACCCTTTACTGTGAACTTCGCTGAATTCTCCTGTGCCCTCTCAATCCTGCTAACCTGTAGATGTTGAAGGACAACTTTTGTGTAATTCAAGAGTTAGAACTTTATGAAGTTTCAAAATGGAGAAAATTTTCTCTTGGGGAACAGAAAAATTTAAAAAGTCACCTTTTGCCCTCACTGGAGGCCTGGAAAAAAATAAGGGCTCATCCCCAAATCGCAAATGGAGCAGCCTTCATTCAGCCTGTCCATAGACCTAAGACGGGGCTGGGCAAGACATCGACTGTGGTCCGCTGATGGACCACCAAGCAGTTCGGGGGTGACCGCCTGAAGTATTCAGTAAACAGTTAGTGGACCCAACACTTGGAGAAAATTAGAAGTAGCCGCGCCCTGAAGAAGCCTGCCCAGCCCCGTCCTAAGATCTTTCTGTGCGTCCAAGAGAATTAGCGTCCTGCGACTTGTCAATGATCTCAAGGACAGCCATAGATACAGCACATAATGCCATAGATACAGCATGTTAGGATCGTTCGGTCCCTAGACTAAAGTATAAACAGTCACGTCTGAAATTTCTGCTAATTTTGAATATTTGTGTTAAAACACTGTTCAAGTTAAAATGGCATCAGATAGCCTTGATTCCTGCATTAAAAAAAAAAGTCTTTCTGGAGAAGTATTTTTAGGTTTTCAGTTCAAAAGTACAAATCATCAGGCACTTTCTTGGATTGGGGAAATGTATTACAATTGTGACCCAACCACTCAAGCTTAGGTATCGAGATGGGTGGGCGGGAAACGTCACGGTCATTTGAGGTCCACGTTGGGGGTTTGCCATTCAACCTCCTCACGGCCCCAACGATTGGCTAACTCCATCTGGACAGTCCTTCTTTCCACTGGGCTTCCTCTCAAGACCCCTTTTAGGGTTTCCAATACAAAGCTATGGAAAGTTGGGTCAGCTTTATTCTACAAGTCCCCTGCCGAAAGCAAGTATTAGCAAAAACAAAGTAAAATAAATGGGGTTTGTTGTCTTCACAAACACACTTGCAGAGAGAGACCCAAGAGGGTGGAGGAGGTAAACACGGCACCTGCTTCCTTCCGTGAACATAAAAATTACAACTAAATGACGCAAGCACCAACTTGGAGCACCATGTGAAGTCTGGCTGAACAGAAGTTTTATAACGAAGAATACAAAGAAGCTACATTGAGACTGGTAGGAGCAGCGGTGAAGAGAAATGGGAGGACCCCATACTTCTGTGTGGTGGGTGAGAATCAGGAGGAATAGCTCAGCCATGCAGGTCTCCCCAGAACAATGAGATACCCCAGCCCCACACCAGGCTCTCCAACCCAGACTATGGGTGGCGGAAAGAGGAGCCCCACGACACCAGAGCCTGAAAAACAGTGGGGTTCTGACCGTCAGGGTGAGACAGAGGCCGCAGGAAACCCAGACATCCTCTCAAAGGGCCTCTACCCACAGACTCTCGCAGGCACTCACCTTGGGCTCTGGAGGAGACATGTTGACTTGGGAGACACTGGAGGCATATGGGCGTCAGACTACAATGCGTGGCTTTGGAGCCAGGGCTGGAGGACAGTCACCACCTTTCCTGTGAGGAGTCCCCCTGTGCTGCCAGCAACCAAGCACCATCTTTCCTGTGTTGAGCCCGCCCCCACACAGTCAAATATAAATCTAATTGGCTGGCTTCACTCTGGGGCACCATCTTTCCTGTGTTGAGCCCATCTCCACACGGCCAAATATAAATCTAATTGGCTGCTTCACCCTGCTGACTCCCTGAGATCCTGCCCCAGCCAACTCCCTCCAGCTGAGGCTTTCCTACCAGCAGCTGAATCTCATAGAAGCCAGCAGGTGGCAGCAGGCCTTAGAGCTTCCTGGCTGTTTTCACAGCTACCCCAGGCCCAGTACTAGTAGAAGCTGTGCTCGGTCCACAGCACAGCCTCCCCCATGCCTCTCCAAGTTTAGCACAAGCAGTGAGCAACCACAGATCACTTTGTAGCTCTTCCCAGGTGGTCCCCTGCTGGTCACAGGCAGTGGTGACCTGGGCCTGTACCCAAGCCCCTCCCAAGAGGCCCCAGAACCAACACGCCTGGAGGTCGGCTTCAGACCACTGCAGAACATGCCCCATTGCCCCATAAGTGGCACACACAAAAGGCAGTTAACAGGCACCAGAGCCTGCTGGGGCGAACCCCACTCAGTGGGGTGAGCTCCCCATACAGCAGCTGTGAGCTGTGGATGTGGCCAAACCCCACAGCCAATCAGCCTGAGGGTCAGTCCTACCTATTGATGTGCCCATAGCTATCAAGGCTCAACTTAACAGGAGGGCACACACAGCCCACACAAGGGACACTCCTGGAGCACCCAGAGCAGGTGACCAGGAGACTGTGCCAGGGCCCCCACAGGGCACCGACTACATGAGTCTCCCTGGCAAGACTACAAGGCATAGCAGAGCTACATAATACATACAAACAAACACAGAAAGGCAGCCCAAAATGAGGAAACAAAGAAATACATTCCCAATAAAAGAACAGAAGAAAACTCCAGAAAAAGAACTAAAGAAAATGGAGGCAAGCAACCTTCCAGATACAGAGTTTAAAACAATGGTTCTAAGGACACTCAAGGAACTTAGTGAGAACTTCAACAAAGGGATAGCAAGCATTGAAGAAGACATAGAAACCATAAAAAAGAACCAGACAGAAGTGAAGAATACAATAACTGAAATGAAGAAAGCAGTAGAAGGAATCACCAGCAGACTAGGTGAGGCAGAGGATCGAATCAGTGATTTGGAAGACAAGGTAACAGAAAACACCCAATCAGAACAATGCAGAGAAAAAAGAGTCAAGAAAAGAAAATGAGGATAGTTTGTGAGGCCTCTGGGACATCAAGGGCAATAACGTTCACATCATAGGGGCACCAGAAGGAGCAGAGAGGGAGCAAGCAATGGAGAACCTATCTGAAGCAGTAATGACAGAAAACTCCTAACCTGGGGAAGAAAATAGACTCCTAAGTCCAAGAAGCTCAGAGAATCGCATACAAGATGAAGCCAAACAGGCCCACACCAAGAGATATTATACTTAAAATGTCAAAGGTTAAAGTCAAAGAGAGTCTTAAAAGCAGCCACAGAAAGGCAACTAGTGACTTCTGAGGGAGCTCTGAATAGACTGTCCACTGATTTCCCATCAGAAACTCTTCAGGCCAGAGGGATTGACAAAATGTACTCAATGTGGTGAGAAGCCAGGACCTACAACCAAGATGTGTCTACCCAGCAAGGCCGTCATTCAAAATCAAAGGACAGATAAAGAGTGTCCCAGACACGAAGCTACAGGACTTCATCACCACCAAGCCGGTATTACAAGAAATGCGAGATGAGCTGCTTTCTGATGGAAAAAAGGTAAATATTGTAACTAATAAAATAGCAATAGCTACAGATAAAGTATCAGTCAACAATTATTTTCAATGTAAATGGATTAAATGCTCCAATCATAAGACATGGGGTAGCTGGATGGATAAGGAAAACGAAACCCTTACATATGCTGCGTACAGAGACTCATTTCAGACCAAAAGACACACAGGCTGAAAGTAAAAGGATGGCAAAAGTTATTCCATGAAAATGGAAATGAACCAACAAAAAGCTGGTATAGCCACGCTTGTAAACGTTGTATAACTATGGTGTACCCCTGAAACTAATCTAATATGATACGTTGGCCCCACTTTTAGTAAAAATCTTTCAAAGTAACCACTTGCATCAGTGACATCCCACTAGCATCGATGATGTCCTGCGTGAGGCCCGTGCAGTGGTACAGACCACACGGAGAAACACAGGTGCTGCTGCAGAGAATCTGAGCCGGGCGAGAACGGGTGTGGAGCAGAACTAGGGTCCTGTGCGCCTGAGAGGTGCACCCCACCACCTGGGCCTCACCCTCGCCCCTCTGCCTGGGAGAGCAGGGTGACTGCAGCAGTGTTCACCACCCCAGCTCTTCCCTCCTGGGCACAGAGCAGACAACCAGTCCCCTTGCAGCGGGACAGCCAGGATGTTAGCTCTCGCCCAAAGCAGTAAGTGCAAGCGGTGGGGCTCATTCCTTTCTGAGGCAAGAGAAGTCCCCAGGAGAGTCCCTGGCCTGGCCTGCATCTGCCACAGCACACAGTGACACTATGGGTGATGAGGTCCCCATCACACTGGGCTCCGGAGGATCCCCTTTCCCCACCCCTTACCCATAGTGACCTAGATAGTCTGAATGGGAATGAGAGCACTAGGCCCAATCCTGAGCTGGGGGCCATGTACAACCATGGCATGGATGTCACTTTTCCTGGTGACCTGAGGCAGAAGAAAGGAGTTCTCATGCTGATCAGGGCCTGGAGGGTACAAATGCCCACAGACAAACGTGCCTGAACACCGGGGGCCCGGGATCGGGCTACCGGCTGTCAGTTCCCGTCAGTCAAGTACAATTCCTTCAAATCATCGTCAGTAACCTGAGACCAAACGCGTCCCACGCGAGGGGTTTACAATGTATAAGGGTACAGAAAGAGCGAGTGTCGCCTACACATCGTAGAGTGCAACTCCAGGGCTCTGGGGAGAGTGCTCTCTCAGCTTCCTGCGAGGTGCTTCGAGGCTGGCATGGGAGGTGCTGAGACGGCGTGGATGGCTGGGCACCTTGGAGGAGCAGGAGGGCCAAGGACCCGGAGGAGCCAGCACAGGTCACACCAAGCCGGAGAGGGTGTGCAGTGGGCGGTGCCTCCCGTTGCTGCCAAAGGAGAAGAGGCGTCTAGAAAAGGGAGGAAAGCGACTCCCCAAACCAGCTCCATAGACCCGGGCGTTTACCAATTATACCACCAGGGCTCTGCTGTTTAGATGTTTCGAAGCAACAGGAGGTCCCCGTGGACGTGGCGAGAATAGGGAAACGTTCATGAAGAGGCATTCTTAAAATATGTTTTTATTTATTTATTTATTTTTGATGAGAGAGAGAGAGAGAGAGAGAGAGAGAGAGAGAGAGAGATACAGAGACAGAGAGAGAACTGAACTGGGGGAGCTCCCAGTTCAGCACATGGGTCCACACGGGCCGGGGCCGGGATTCGATCCTCGGTCTCTGGTGCTGCAAAGTGAGTGCTTAACCCACTGAGCCATCCTGGCTTCCCCCGAAGAGGCATTTTTAGAGACTTGGAAGAGATCTGAATTGCGCCTTGCACGTGCCTGGCGCTTTAGTACGTAGAGTACTGTTAGAGTCGGTGTCCTACTGGCTGCTTACAGCTATCTCAGGCGAGGGGCACATGGATACTAGTGTTTCTCCCATTTCACCAATGATGTCACTGAGATGCTGAGATGTGAAGTCATTTTTGACATTCACACGCTGAGCTGGGAATTAAGTCAAGGTCTTAAAACTTCTCAGTCTGTCTCTTTGTTTAATATTTTATACCAGCTCTACCTAATTAAAGATATAGTTCGATTTATGTAAAAATTTGCTTGCCTGAAAATGATCAAAATAATTAGGAAGAAACAAAATCTAACTAGTTTTTATTTGGTGCCACATAACTATAATATTTAAGCTAAAGTATTAAGTTGTTTTCCTTGAAGTATTTGTATGATGTCCGGATCGCCTGTGAAGAATGTAAAAGCATTTTATAGATGATGATGGAACTTGGCATAAAGTGCTGATTCAAGCAGGGCCCAGAGAATTTTTCATGCATTGCATATTTCCATAACATATGATGAAGCACGTTTTGTATTAATATATTATGGAAAGAGTAGTCACAATTAATCAGATATTACAAAGTGAGTGTCCTTAATCTATGTTGTGGTACTATTTTATTTTATGTAGCATTATTCATGCAAATGGTATAAATAGCCTTAGAGAGTTAAACAAAGCTATGGACCATAATGACAAATAATAGGAGAGAAAAATATTAATGAGTAGAAGAAAGTGAGAAAAGATACATCATCAAATGAGCAAGGAAAAGGAATTGTGAGCGTTATTTAAAGTCTTGCAGAAATAAATTGGCTGTTTCCAGGAAGAACATTTACATCATGATCCTAGAACATTTACCAGCCAGTGCGGCCTGAATAATATTTCACTTTAGTAGGAATGACGAAGATGCTGCATATAGTGCATCTATTTAAAAGGCAGCCTGGAAAGAAGTCAAACTCTAGAGAGAGGAAGGAAACCTCGAGTTATTTTTTTCCCTGGAAAAAAAAAATGGAGGTTCTGAAGCTGTCTAGCTCACACTGACAAACGAGAAGGCCGTTATCATCATATGAGCTAAAAATATGAGGACTGTTTTTTCTCAATCCAAAAAGGCAATTCTTCATTTTCTTGAAAGGCATTGTTCATAAAATGTTGAGCCTAAGGAAGAAATGCTATGAACAGAGAGATTCTGCAAAAAGGAAACCGTACACACAACCTATATGTAATTCTAGATCTGTGTTGGGCAGGCTGTTCTGTAAATGGGAAAGGATGTCACTGACACATGAGTCCAGTGAGAAAGAAACGCTGCCACCAAAGAAATCATTCGGACGACACTGGGTCCTCCACACACAACTGATTCTGCACCATCTCTGAGCTCCTTGGTTCGAGACAGAGTGGACTGTCTCCTGTTCCAGCCAGTGAGTGGTATTTCCCTTCTCTCAGCCAAACACAGCTCACTGAACATGCAGAAGGAAGAAGTGGGGACACGGAATAGACATGCGTCACTCCGTTCAAAGCAGGTTCTTCCAGTTCCGCGATCATTCACTACAGAGGCTTAAAAAATTGGTTTTAACCCAAAATCCACTGGATTTTCACACATATTTTCACTTGGAACAAAATTATCATGCCACACAGAGGATGGGCATTGATTTTAGTTTTACTCTCTGTGCGTCTTGCACTTCTGAGGATGAAAAGCAGATAGGTGAATGGGAATTTGTATTAATTACATTGAATTGTGCTTATCAAGCTATGTCGTGCAAGGCACTATGCTTGATGTAAGATGACAAGAGAAACACTAAAAAGATCTCTTCCCCGGAATGTGGAGTTACTGGATAGCCCGTTCTTTTCTGTATTGTTCCTTTCTAGATGCTGCGCTTCTCTTATCCCGGCTGAACCAGGGATGCTCACTGGTCCATCTGTACCTGCCCGGTGACCACTGGGGAGTCTAGGCGAACAGAACGTGTGTCTCTTTTGCAGCTTAGCATACTCAGCCTCCCGTGAGTCTTCACCGTAAAGTGAGCCCTCAAAATATTGGGGGTTAAATAAAGATTAATAATCGCCATCCTCAGTGGTTAAAAATCACCTTAGAATGTGGTCTCTGAGCTCCGAGCCCAAACCTTCCTGTAGCAGATCACAGAGCCATGAAGTTACGTGGATGGATGTTCCACAGCGAGATACAAATACAGCCTCCGAGAGGAAGCAGTAACTTGCGTGGAAGACCAAAGTCTGTGTTTCTGGAAACTTCCTCTCACTAACGACCTGCTGCCTAATGACTCTGGCAGAAACACCCCGTGCAGGCATGCCAGCATGCCTCTCTCCATAATTTATCACGCGTAAATAATTTAGCTGGTTCTTTTTTTAACCAGCATATTAACACATGTAATTAAAACCAAGTTTACAATCACACTCTTGAAGGGTGCACAAAGATTACTACTGGGTTTTTGAAATGCCAGCCAACAGAAATTGGAATTCATTTCCACCTTCCGGTACGCACGCCGTGTGCGATTTGTAGAGTACTTTCCCTGCACTATTTAACGCTTCTGGGCTGAAGCAAGACTCTCGTCCCAAGTGGCAAACTTGTAACGTGGCTCCCTTTTCCCAAGTTGGTCAGTTTGCACTGCAAATCTAGCAGTGTTGGTTCTTTCATTCAATAAGGTCCCTGTGTAGTTAGGGATGAGTTACTCCACAAGGGGACACTGGCCCCGACAGCGTGGACAGTCAACAGGAAGCACGCCGGTGGCCAGGAGTCCCCCGCATGCACGTGTTTGGAGGGTTCAACTGGCTGCTCTCCTTCAGCTGCACGAGACTCAGCACAGCACCCAAGTCAGCAGGCGCTGAGCCAGATGCTAAGCCAAACGCCAAGTTTCTCTGAGCCCGAGCTGTGTCACCTGTAGGACAGGAATGACAGGACTCCTTCCAGCCCCAAGAAGGGGACCCAGAACCCAGAAGCACAACACCAGCGCTGCCACTCAGAAGGGACAGAAGCTTGTGAGCCACAGAACTGGGGTGGTCACCAGAATTCCATTCATTGTCCACACCAATAGGAGCAAGTCCCTTAATCACGTAACGTGTCCTCGTTGATGACACAGGGTCATTAAATTATTGCACAGGCCCTTTGCCAGGCCGACGTACGTAGCGTTTACCAGATGCCCTGCACGCACTTAATGTGCAGTAAACGAAAACTGCGACTTTGGCTTTTCAGCTCTTCATGTTATTTTTTATGTGTGTTGTGTCAAAGCCTCCTGCTTACTTGTCATTATAGTATTTCCCCTTTCCCTACCCGAGGGCTTTAAAATAGAGGATGTTACTAAATTGGAGCTTAAAGGATCTGTAGCTACCTGTAAGCAGTCCACGGACTAGGTATAAAGAGAACCACAGGCACTGTGGTATTTTTTTATTTTATTATTATTTTTTTATTACAAACCTGGCCAGGCTCCAAGGACTTACCTCCCTTTAGAAATGCTTTCTCCTGCCTGAAAGTCGCCGGCGCTGACATTAGCCGAGAGCCGCCACCAGACCGGCTCTCCAGGGGCAGCAAGTGGGGCTCCCTCCTGTCCCCTTCCTGGGGAGGGTGGGTGAGCAGCCACGAGAGACTCGTTTCCACTCACCACAGATCCGGGCACCCAAGGGAGCTGGCGAAACAGTGGCTGAGACAGCAGGAAACGCCAAGAAGTGTCCTATCCCTTCCTTCACACGTAGCCACTTGAAGTGGAACCGACCCATTTTCTTAAACTATGGAAAATGAGATCTTTGCCTTTTAAAAAAGATTATACTTCAGATACACAGAACTTACAATTACTGTCAGTTGTGAGATGCACTAGTGAATCATCTCTATCCATTGCCGGTTGGTTCAAGTGTGACCCCACTACTGTCTCATGTAAGTGTATTTTAAGCAATATGAAGATCAGCTAGGGGTAGCCTTTGGAAGTATGAGAGTGTAGCTGTTTCTTCAAATGATATTTTATCTCATAGTTTGGAGAAATTTATGACTTCTAAAAGAGCATAATAACTTCTAAATTTGGGTGATCTGAGAAGTAATCTTTACGTAATTTATATAAATGTTTGCAATTTATCATAAAAGGACATGTTCTTGGACTTTTAGCAAGGACACGTGCATTCTGGAATTTCTTGAGAACTCTTCATTACAAAAGTCCATTCAATTTCAAAGATTACCAATGAACCTTTCTTGCTTGCTTCAAGAATTTACTAGCATTGCATACAAACTATTTTTTCAAGCCACAAATATACCACAAAAACATATAGAATTGAAGCAGAGGAGTTATTTCATATTGTGGTTTTGCTAGAACAAACTATCCAGGGAAAGAGAATGATTAAGAAGACATTGTGTCTTCCTCTTTTTCAGAGACACTGCATTTCTATCTTTCACAAGGTACAAGACGCCATCTTTTCTCCTTGTATGTACTCATGAAAATCTCCACTTACAAGTTATAAAATGTATTGTTTTTACATCTTTGACTAAAGTAGCCACACTTGTAAATAAACATATAGAAGGGCCTCTGCCTTTATGTTGACATAATTTTAAAAGCTTAATTTAGAAATATTTTATTTAGCATAATGTCCCCAAGTTTCATTCATGTTGTCACAAATGTTACACTTTTTCATGGATCAATAATATTCTATGGTTTGTATCTAGCACATTCTCTTTATTCAAACTCATAGAAACACAGTGGAGTGGTGGTTATAAAATGAGTGAAAATTGAGAAAGTTAGGTAGGTAGGTAGGTAGGTAGGTAGGTCGCTAGATGATAGATAGATAGATAGATAGATAGATTGATCGATAGATTCTAATACTTGACATATACAACTCATATAATCCTCAAGTAACATTATGAGGTAAGCAATTTAATTTTACTTTTTGCAGAAGGGAAAGAAGCAACTTTCCTGGTGAACATATCTATTATCACTTTGTGTTCTGACTGCCTGAGGACAGGCTTCCCCGTGGGGTCTATTGTAGCCAAATAATATTTAATGAATAAATGAAAAAGTCAGAACAAATAGATGCATTCAGAGAGAATTTGCAGACATGAACAGCAAGGAAAAGTGAAAATAAGTATTTCAGGAGTCAAGTGAGACTTGAAGAGAGATGTGAAGGAGAGGACAGGAAAAGACAGAGAAAATTGCTTTAAAGTGGAAATAAAAGGTTAATATGTTTAAGTGAATTTGTTTAGCAGAAACAGAACAACAGCTGGAACGGAGCAAGAGACGAGAGCAGTTGACTAAAAGCAAAGTACAAAATTGTTCTGGATCTTCATGTAAGAGGTTTCGATTTAGTGTAAGTGGCTAGTGTGAGCTCTCAGGGGCTCCTCCCAAGACAGCGATGATGAATCCTGGGCAGGAGAAGATAACTTCATGCTAGTGTAGAATCAGTCAGAATGGGGTGAGCTGGGGACAGAGAGGCTGGTTCAGGCAGGGTGGGTGGGTGGCGAAAGCAGTGTCTATGTCAGAGCAAGGGGCAGAGAGAACTGGACCCCTGCCGGGGGCGCCCAGTGCCAGCACAGCTCCCAGGAGAGGGAGGATTAATTTAGAGGTCACAGGTTCGAAATGCCCCTTCCCTAGGCTAAGAAAGAAGAAATTCAGGACATTGGTGATACCTTCAGTTCTTTCAGCTAATTTGCAATTTGACATCTCAGGGTTGCAAAAAAACAAACAAAACAAACAGATACAAAGACATGAGGGTGAGAGTAGTCTGCTACTGTCTTGAGATATTTGCCCAACATACTGTTATTCTAAAGAGGCATCAAATTGAGTGACGGGGACGAAGGAATAAACCCTTGTGAGTGGAAACTACTATGAAAAGCCATTACAGACACACTCATTCCTGAACCTCACAGTCAGGCCTGTGTCACATGAAGTGCAAACCTATGTGTAGCACAGAGAATAAAAGCCTCTGAAACTTTGCCTGTCAGGGCACTTCAAGTCCAATGTTGGTACCTTTCAGCCTAATTAACCACTAAACCCACGGCCATAAAAAGTGATACGATGTTTAAATACAGCATAAAATTGCCATTAAGATGCAAATATATTAGATGGAAACTTAGTAAAATGATACTAAGCTTCGTTTGGAAATATTTGAAAATCCAGAGTAACCATGGCAGGTCGACATGTCCCAAGATAAAACCAAGAAAAATGCCATAAAAATTAACCATTTGATATAAAGGAGAAATAAAGAGTTTACCAGCTAAGGGTAGAGACAGAAAGAAATGCAGGAATTCCGATTATGATGCAGTCTCATTTTGTGTGAGAGGAGGAATTAGGTTTCATAAACTAATTAGTTTGGGATAATTGGTTATTTATTTGGAAAACAATAAAGGTAGACTTCTACCTTATTATAATACTTAAACAAAATTCTAGTTTGATCAAGAGCTTAAATGTAAAAAAATACAAAATAGTTTAAGAAGAAGGCATGTGTGAATTTTTAAAATAATTATAATGTATAAAGAAAAGCCAAAAGCCATAACAGAAAAGTCCATACAACTAGTTTTATGAGCATTTAAATCTACTGAACTAAAAAGGAATTTGAGAATTTAAGTTAATGTCCAATGGTGAAATGAAAATGCAGGCCACAACTTCAATAAGATAGTAAGCACTGAAGTTATTCATTTGTAAAAAGGACATACATATTGAAATGAAGCAATGAATAATTGTTCATATAATAAGAAAAAACTATGCAAATAGACCATTTTTAGAAAAATATCAGTGGCCAAAGTGAATAAATTCTAAACTCACTTCAAATAAATGCTAGTCAAATTGATAATATTTCAGACTGCAAAAATAAGCAACAACAACATTACCAACTTAATGAGAAATATTATGAGCCAGGCACTGTGGTTTTTTTTTCCATACTATTAACTTGATCCTTAGAATGACCCCTTTGAGTATTCCTTACTATTATTAACTCGGTTCTTAGAATGAGTTGGCCAAGTTTAAAAAATGAGTAAGTGTAGGAATTGTGATTCAGATTCAAAGAGGATTAACCCTAGAGTCCATTCTTAAATATCTTGCAAAAACAAAACATTCCTGATATTCTTGCATGGACCCCAGGAGAACAGCAGGAATTCTCAAGAAGTGGAAGGACTGTGAAGCTTTTGGGAAGTTATTCTGGTCATATTTATACAGTTTCAGAAATTGCTATAATTTTATCCCAGTGATTTTATTGCCAAGAAAGTGTTCCTCAATAGTCATTCATGTGAATTTCCAAGGTATGTATAAAAGGAAGTTTCATTTAATTTGTGAGAGCAAAAGTGCATCAACTGAACAAATTTGCCAACTAGAAAACCAGTTGAACAATGTATTGCAAAAACTCCTCCAAATTTTAATGAGCTCATTGTATGAGAATATAAGTGTTGATTTCAAAACAGAGGATGGCATAAGAACAA
Organism: Craseonycteris thonglongyai; assembly: GCA_004027555.1. Taxonomy (NCBI): domain Eukaryota; kingdom Metazoa; phylum Chordata; class Mammalia; order Chiroptera; family Craseonycteridae; genus Craseonycteris; species Craseonycteris thonglongyai. Next base: position 4,410 of record PVKE010011974.1, on the reverse strand, counting down.
GAAATTATAGGTCTGCTTAACTTATCTATGTAGATATAAATGAAATATTATGTGTTCAAATCCAACAGTACATGAGAAAAATAAATCATAAGCAAGTAGTATTTATCCAAGAATAGAAGCATAGTTCAATATTAAGTAACCTGTCAACGCAATTTATAAAACTTAAGTGGGGAAGTCATATCTCAGTAGATTCAGAAAAAGCATTTGAGAATGTTCAATAACTATGATTTTTAAAAACCTCTCATCATAGTAGGAATCAAACAGAATTTTCTTAACTTTATGAAAACGATGAATCAAAAATCTACAGGATGGGGGCGATGGGATAGCTCAGCAATTGAGCACTTGCCTCCCAATCTCAAGGTCTGGGCTTTGAGTCCCAGCCCTGGCCCATGCAAACACATTATTCTTAACTGTGGCACAACTGGTAATCACCGAGGTGGTTCAGCAGGAGGCTCCGGGTTTGGTTCCCGCCCCGCGGGGCCCCACATCCACCGGTGTGGAATGAAACCAGGTCACAGCTAATGATGTGCAACCATGGAGACTGCTCTGGGCCTTCCCCCTTCTCTCTCTCTGTCTCTCTCACCTTTCCTCAAATTATAAAGTAAAATTTTAAACAAATCTACAGTAAATATTATAACTATTTGTAGGTTCATTGTCTTTAAAAGGGAAACAAAAAAAGGCATCTGTATTTTCACTGCTACTGTTCAAGAAGGAATAGAGTTCCAAGTCAATCCTGAAAAAAAAAAAAAAATCAAAAGCAAGGTAATGATTTCCAGGGGAGAGAAAAACAAACACCATTATATGATAGTTTCATCTGAGTATGCAACAAACATAATCATCAGATGCACTCTAATGATTAATGAAAGAGTTCAAAACCTTTATTGGCTAAATAAATTATAAAGAATTACAATTTGTCTATAGTGAAATAATGAAAAATAAAATATTTACAATAAACATACAATAAAATGTCCAACAATAAATGAATATACATGAAGTCATGAACAATCTGAGTAAAATCAGGAAAGACCTAAATAAATCAATGAGATTACATCTTAAAATATTGATTTCCTCTAAATTAATTTGTAAATTCAAAGCTCTCTTAATTAAAATTTCAGGTGAGTTTATTTTTTTTATTTTGAGAAACTCAGGAACTTTATTTTAAAACTTATTTGGGAATAGAAAGATTCAAAGACAGCTAAGAAACATGAAAATTGCTAAAATGTCAGTAATATCACATCATTAAAATTCCAACATCATGAAGATGAGACCTTTGTCCGTTTTGCTCACTGCTTAGTCACTGTTATCTAGAACCATGCCTGGCTCATCACAGACACACAATAAATATTTGCTGAGTGAATGAAAGATGCCAACGGGTGTGACTGGACAATAATAGACACTGTGCCAGGGATTGCACTAGGTCCTAGAAGCACAGAAGTGACAATAAATGACCCCTGAGTCTATGGAAATTATAGACCAGAAAGATATATAAAATTTACAAAAGCAAACAATCACAGAAGATTAATGAGTTCTATCAAAAGGGAAGGGCAGGGTGCAGTGGATGCTCATATAAGTAGAAGGTAACCTGCTTTGTCCCCTGAGATTGGCACTGATGAATGGTGGATGGGGTGTCACAAATGAGGTCACCTTTTTCACAGTTGAGCCTGGGGCAAACCCCAAATGGGCATCATTGCACGAAACCTAGCAGTTACGGGTGAGGAAACGATAAGGCCAGCGAAAGCACGAATCAAGCCACTTCCACGAGACACATTGCTGAAAAAATGAAATCTGATTTTAAAGAAAATCCATGCCTATCTAGATTTGTAGGTTCCAAGATGCAGAATGTACATAACTAAGGCTCTGGAATAATCAATGAGCAGATGCTTTTAATATCAAACCATGTTTGGAATACTGCACATTAACCTCCAACAAACTTTGTTCTTTTTACATGAGCAGTGATAGCAATATATGAATGGTTTCAAACATTGCTAGAAAACACTTAAGTGACATTGTTCCAATGAGTACTTCAAAACTGGAAATCCAAACATCAAAAATGCTTCATGATTAGATTCCAGATCACATAAAAGTAGCATTGACCTTAAGGGGGAAAAAAAGAACTAAGATAAAGAAAGGTACACTTAAAAATAAATTAGAACATAGTCAGAAGTTACCTTTATTTTCTTTCTTTTTGCTTTTTTATTGTTTTAGAGAGGTGAGCAGGGCAGGGCCAGAGCAGTCTCCATAGTTGTACATCATTAGTTGTGACATGGTTTCATTCCACACAGGTGGATGTGGGGCCACGTGGGGCAGGAACCGAACTAAGGGCTCCCACGTGGGAGGGGAGGACCTTCACTGCCATCCTGGTGGCTACCAGCTGAGCCGCAATTCAGCACATGGGTTTGCACGGGCCGGGGCCGGGATTCGATCCCTGAACCTCATGGCTGAAAGGCAAGAGTTCAATCTATTGAGCTATCCCAGCGTCCCTTAACTGTATTTTCTTAATGAAGGTATTCTTGGTGAGATACAATATTCAACCTGTAAGTCTGGGAACTGTCGTTCCTAGATGGAAAACTTTACCAGATGACCCTTGAGGATGCTCCTCACGGTAGTGGGGACAGGACCGGTCACAGGTTTCAGGAACCTAGCTGAAACTTTCCAGAATAACACTATACATATACGGACACACGTATACATGTAAATTGGTATGATTCCCAAGGATGGAAGCAATGTACAGAGAAGAGTGAGTAACCTACTGCCTGTGAAAAAGGCGAAGTAGTTCAGGTCTCTAGATTTGATGCAACTGCTTTTGAGGGGTGGGGAACCTCAGAGCCTCCATGTCTCTAGCCCAAGTTTTACGTATTAAGAATAAAATGAATTTCTATTTCTTTGTCCCAAGAATCAAGGTGCTGTGAGCAACACTCTGCATAATTCCGGCCACCCTGTCTCCAACACACAGAGATGTTGGAGACAGTGATTAGACTTGAGGGCATTTCATTAAGACTTTTAAATGTGCTCCCATCGAGAAGGATTTGTACGCTTCCCCCTAACAAGTCTACAACAACCAGTTTTCCTCTCTTTCCTGCTCTGCAGAATTACTTACACAACACTAGTGTTACCTAGAAAAGGAGGCTTCACACTGGAGTGGAAACCAAGTGGCTGGATGAATGGTGGAAGGACTGGTGAGGCCAGCTCGTCCCCTGCATGCTGTGGGGGACATCGGTGTCCTCGTGCAGTGTGTCCTCCCCACAGCTGAGCTGTGTGGCGGTTCGAGTGTTATCTACATGAGCAGACCAAACATCAATAAGTGAATGGAGTGAACAGCGCTCCCATGACGAACTGTACACCGCCATCACACAAATACCTGAATTCAATGGCACACTCCAAGTGACATTTTCAGAACACTGCTTTGGGTTTATGCCTTTCTGCAAGAATTGCCGGATCTGGAGAGAGGAGTGCATTTGGAAAAGTATTCTTTGGTGAGTGTCACCGATATGTTTGCAGCCTCCAAAACGCTCTGCCTAGACACGAGGCGTGTCCTTTTGCTGTTCCGGCCGCGGCAGAGCACGGTACAGTTGGGCAATGGTTTCGGAACTCGTGGAAGTCTGTCGGAATCACCTCTATTTGCAGGAAGTGCAGGCTGGGCATGGAGCGGATGCACGCGGGTCATTCCAAGAACGCTCACGTGCTCTGAGCCCCCAGTGTCTGACCTTTCCTGTGAGCAGCAGGTGAGCTGGCCGGCTTTCACCCTGGCTGCAGGGTGCGAGGAGCCCACTGTGAGGTCAGCTGGGCTTCCCCGGGTGTGAACCTCCTTACACACTTTCATGGTGGCGTGTTTACAGACGACAGCAAGGCGCAGAGCACACTGTGACTGATTATTGGGAAATGAGCAAGTGAAGGAATCTGCCACTTGTGGAAGACACAACTCTAGGAACCTTTTAAGGACCAGGATTGGATCTCATTTGTATTGGGATCAATGACAACACAGTGTTGGCTCACAGAATCGTTTCAACATGCTTGTCTTAGTGTTTATCCAAAGTGCAAGTTTACAAAATGCCTTCAAGGCTCTGTTTTGCATTCTAAGTAAAAAAGATCTTTCTTTTTTTTTACACCAGAGAACAATAAATAAATAAATTCTCACCCTGCCCCAATTGGAACCGAATCATGCAGAGACTTCCCAGTGAACCTTAGCTCCCTTTTCCAATGAACATCACAGGGGTTGGAGCCCACAAGTGAGGTGGCACTCATCTGCTGACCCAGGTGAGCATGCGGGTACTCCTCAGTTTGAGATGCTTTTCAGTTCACGTGTCTCAAGCCGGAGGCTAGAGAACCGGGGTCTCTGTTTCACTCCCTGATGGCGTCCTTAGTCGCGTGCACAACTAAATCATTCCTTGCACGATTGCCGATTTAGGCCTC